>APFE030337715.1:0-19072 GCA_000404065.3 Pinus taeda | reverse complement strand
CCTTCTCCCCCTCTTTTGAATGGAAATAACATGAAAAACGAGTAGTGCTCCTTCTCCTTATACTCATCAATGTAGTTATAAAAGTGTGAGAAACGACTAGTGTTCCTTCTCCTCCTTGATTGAATAACATAACTATGAGAAAAGGTTGGATTATTAGTAGAAGTTGGGTCCATGTCCTCTCCTGCTAGTTTTTTAGGTTTCTTTTAGGGATTTATTTTGTTTATTTATTTATCTATGTGGGTATTGGTGTCATTATTAGAGTATTTGGTGTTGGTTTATTCTTTCTTCATGTTTTCTTAAGTATTTTATCATCCTATTCATTCTTAACTCCTTTTAGTATTGTTTAGAGAATTTTCGGCGAAATCACATAAATAATAATTTGTCGATGCGTTTCGAACCAACCAGTGTGGTTCATCGTCAGGACAAGTTGAAGACCGATCCAGCTTAGCTTGTTAAATAGTCTGGGCAGAGACACCAACGGCTAGATTGATAACAACTAAATTTGACCTTATGACCCTAGTCAAATAAACAATATCCTTGCTATATTCTTAATAATTATTATTCCTAGAAATACGTTAAATTAGGTAAAATATATAATTAAAGTACTCTTACTAGCTAGAAATTCATTCGTTTATTTAACTAAATATAATATTTTTTATAAATGGTATAATTAATAAATACAATATAAACAACCCAAGTCCGATAAAATAATACTATTGCGATTCATTCTATATTTATTTAATAAATATCTTAATTTATTTATATAATCTATACAAATATAATTTAGTAATTTATTTAATAATTTATATTTACTAAATAATCTATATTTATTTAATAATTAATTTTCTAATATTATAATAATTTAAACCTACCCCTGTAATTAGGTAAATATATTATTATAAATAAGGGTTCAAAATTTATTTATCTATCGTAAAAAATATAGGAATTAGGAAGGGGTAAAAATAAACTAATTCAGTTTAAAAGTAGAATAAAAATATATTCACTCATAATATACCAACTATTTAAAATAAACTATTTAAAAACTATATATATTAGAAATAATAACTAGATTGTTATAATGGTAGGTAAATAATCTCTTTCCTTTAATATATTATAGTTATAATAATAAGTTCAATAGTATGAATTCAAATAATCTTTAGCTTAAAATGATAATTAATTTAAACTAGATTCATTAATTGTATATTAATAAATATATATAACGTTATAATAGTCTATTATAGGATAATATTATTAGTATAATATTTATAGAAATCAAATCTATATAAATATATATATAATATATATATATATATATATATATATATATTGAATAAAACAGAAACAAGAAATAATTTATAAATTACTTCTTGAATATTAATATTCCAAAAAATAATTATAATAAGGCTCAAAATTACTTTAATAACGATCATATTAAAAGCCAATAAGACGAATAATGCTAAGTAATTAAGATAATAGAAGGGAACAAATTATATTAATTCAATATCTTATTAGGAAGCTAAGATTCAGGGATGAGTATATAAATAAAGATTAAAAGCTAACAATATATTAAAAATTATAATAACCCAAGGCGTAAAAAGGACCAACCACAGAATCAACCCCGAGGCCTTATAAATGAGGGATAGAGGAGGCTAGGAAGACAGGGCTGGGACCCAGCAACTGCTAATCTTCCAGCCATCATCCCTATTAAGATTCTTCGGCCTTTTCTCAATCTCCAGGGCCTCTCTAAATTTACGATGGTGAAACTGCGCAACTTTAGCAATGACTTGAGCCTCTTCAATACAGACATGATGCTTAGTCTTTTCGGCATGTTCAGCCAGGGCTGAGGACTTGGCCCTCCCATGCCTTAAGTCAGCTGAATGCTCGCTAATCCTTTGTTTGATAGAGCGACCCGTCTCACCAATATATGGTGTCCCACAGGAACAAGGAATGACATAGACACCCTTCATGTCTTTAGGGTCGATAGGATCTTTTACCGACCTGAGGGAGCCACGGATAGTATTGAGAGGCCTAAAAGTTGCGGCCACATCGTACCTCCTCAGAATCCTTGCAATCCTATCAGTGGTCCCTTGGATGTAAGGAAGGTTAACCCCCATGACACGATCTTTAGGATCTCTATGGACCGAAGGCTCCTTCTTAGCCTTGAGGAAGGCTTTTTGACCTAGGTGTCTACTGTAACCATTCTTCGCAAAGACATCTAGGAGATGAGCCTTCTCCGATTCCAAGCTCCCTTCATCAGAAATTCTAACAGCACGGGTGGCAAGAGTGCTTAGAACCCCTAACTTCTGAGCGGGGAAATGATGGGAAGAAGCATGCAAGTATTGCTCAGTATGCGTCTTCTTTCTAAACACCTGATGAGAGAAGGAACCATCCACATGCTTTTAAGTTATAAAAATGAATTTAAAATAATACTAATAATATAATTTATATTTGGATTAGATTATAATTTTTTTATAATTCATAAATAATAAAATATATGTATAAAAATGTCAATAATTGACTTATATTTTCATCAAGTTGAAAATTACAAGATTTTTTTTTTTTAAGTATACACACACATAACTTACGTAGGGAAATAATGGCACATATATTAATGGTCCTTTGAGCTTTTCCAAGATGTTGCATTGATCTCACCCAGTGCCAAAATATAACTTGTGAAGGTGTTGAATACTTTGAACATAACATCATTGAAATAGCCACCAAAACACTATTTTGAGAAGTAACACTACTTGCAATGATTTTAATATAACTTGTGAAGGTGTTGAATACTTTGAACATAACATCATTGAAATAGCCACCAAAACACTATTTTGAGAAGTAACACTACTTGCAATGATTTTACAATGTTTTGTAATTTAGTGAAAATTTTGCCAAGATTTAACAAAAAAATATAATTCAATAAAAGATTCGCTAAAAAATTATATATATATATTATAACTGAAAAAATAGCATGTACATTTTTATATGTACCATGGGGATTTTCCCATTTTTAACATATTAATTTCGGAGACGGGGGGGGAGGGTGGGGGGGCGCGGGTGTGTTCTTAAAAGTTTTCTTGTTCTCCTCCAATTCATTTTTCCCCTAATGTGTTGATCCATCTCTTATTCACTAGACACGTACTAAATCAAGCTATTAGATAGGATATCTACAAATTGTACATTTAGGTCACTTAGACCTCACCTTCGATGAGCCTGGGCTCAAAGATGTCCCACCCTAGAGAACTTCTTTTAGTTGCAATATGGCCCCACCATCTATCCCTCTTATATGCATAGACATTGGATGCACTCACTCATAATCCCTTTGGGATAGCTCCATGTCAGTTCTCATTGAGTCTGGATATAGACAAACTTCCATATACCATGATATGATAAAATATCTAGGTGTGCCACCTATAGGAGCTAGAGATGGAGATGCACTTGATTTTTTGGTGCCCTTATACTATAATATCAAAGGACACTATCACTACTTCTATATGCACTCAAGGAACTCCATCTCTACTTTATTTTGGTACTAGGACCAAAGATGCTTAGCCCTCTTCATCAAAGAGATCTTCATATATGGATCTCAACTCCTACATGTCAAAACCCTCCTTGGGATGGCCAAGACAATCACCTTGTATCTTCGTGTGAAGCCATCAAATGGGAGCAATAAATTCTGGTTAGAGTCTCATAGTTCACTAGGAAGTAAAATGACAAGACCTCAAGTTTCTTCTCATCCTCTCCCTCTAGGAGACCACTTGATATTATCAAGACCAAATTGGAGGTGTTGAACCATATATTAGAAAACACATCCTTGGGTCAGAGGGATCAAATCCATAATAATCAAAATTAGGGAACCTCTTCTTTGTCAAACTACCTCACAATCCTAGAGGAGCGGCTAGAGATCCATCCAGAGTTTCCTTCTTTCGAACTCAGATGATAGGATTAAGCCTCACTCATATATCCCCCCATGACCATACAGTCAAACCATGCATAATTGTTCCATAGGACTCCCATAACAATCCATCTCCCATTCCCCACCTGCTCCCCCCTTCCCCCCTCCCCGAACCATTGACCATCAAACTCGTAAAACCTTGATGTTAGTGACTTCATCGGTAGACCCCTATCGCATTCTATCTCTCTAGATTGACTCCTGAGCTATCCACTTTTCCATTCTTGGACAAACTCATTTAGTAGTTTTATTTTATATTGCCATACCTTTGTCATGGTTTTATACATGTGTTCTGAGGATGCTCTAAGGTAGGTTTCCTTTTTTATTATTTTATACATTTACTAAGAGATATGCTTGCACTCATACAATGTACTCTTATTGATAGTATTCTTTAGTTCCATTGACCTATTTTTATGATCATTCATCAGACGTTAATAAAATTATCTTATCTAATCTTATGACTTAGATTTCTTGTCAACAATCACACATTTTCTTTTAGATATCATTCTACCATGATCCACATTGTAGATTTGATGATTAGAATTCTCCATGAATAACGTCCCCTCAAATGATTCTTATATATATCATGCTCGTCTCACTTGCTTAATCAACATACTCATCCAAAGATGGTGTTTCAATACACATGAGGCACATTAGCCATTGTTTCATACAAAGTATTTAAATTTAATGTATAAAGCATTTAAGTAAGGATTATGGTTTAAAGTCGGAGAATGAATCATGATGCTTGGAAGTTATGCTTGTTTCCTTGTTTCACCCCAGGGGTCATCAATTCTTTTTAGTGAAGTGTGACCACCTCAAGACTTTTATTTCCTTATCCAAGAGGGGCACAAATAGGAAGCCTAGATAGATATAGTGAGGACATATATACTTCCATACTTTAACACTTTCCATTCATCTTTTTCTCTACTTTTATGTTGGTTGTTGTTGAACATTCATACCAATTCCTTGATGGTCTTATCCTATGAGAAGAAAGGGCTTGGAAATGCCCAAATGGCATCCAAAGTGTTAAAATGCAAACTAAAATCAAGGGATGAATTATACATATTAGACACTTAATCCCTGAAGATTATTGTGAATTCCAATTAGTTATAAATATGAAACGAAAAAGTCGTTGAGCAAACTAACAACACAACACATTGGAAAACCTTTTTCCTTAATAATAAATTTATAAATTTGTATCTCTCATTAATAAATAAAACATTGGAGTTTTTGAGCTATCCTCGCTCTAACATGGTATCAAAGCTAAGTTCTCTTCTGCTCTCCTACCTCTCGCTGCTTTATTCTACGTGTTGAAATGGTGGTGTGATGAATGTATTATGCACACAAGAGGTTCATGAAACAAATTGTAATCCTTCATGTAGTTTATAAAGAGATTAACTAGGATCTATGCCATTTGAGTGTAATGTTCTACAATGATGGTGAATAGTATGTAACCGATGTAGCAGCACCCGCTGGTGATGGTACCTCTTTTTTCAGCAATGCCTGGTTGGTAACCTTAGCCGGCCGTAGTGCTTGGTCTTAAGAGCATTAGCCAGTAGCCATGGCGTAGCATTGTTGCCTGCCCTTAGTAACACCTTGCATGGTAGCATCGTATTGCTTGGTGCCTGAAGAATATGATTGACAAACACGAGAGAGAAACCCTCGAAGATACAATACAAGAATAGCTTACCGCCTATGTAGTGACTGGGCGTGGGTTCACTTGGACAAGTGACACACAAGCACAGAAGAATGGGATCCAATGTATCTATTCGATTGGTGGCCATGATAACCGTTCGTGTTGGTTGATACAAAGATCGAACCTCTGCACACCTGCTACAGGCTATAGAGATGCGCATCGCTCCAGTCAGCCTGGTCCAATGCGTTGTTCCAGTTGCTCGACGAGAGATTGACTCCGCTCTTGCTTCTTCTGTCACATTCCTTATCTCTACAACAATGATCAAGACTCGAATACGAACTCATAGTTACACTTGAAACTCGTTGACAAACTCTTTTTTTTCATCGTGTTTGTTGCAGTTTCATTTTCCAAAGTCAATTTGCAAGGCTTTTCGTTGTCACACAGTCAACTCTATCTCATGCATTTTGCAAGGCCGTTAATTGTCACCCGTATTGATGAACATACATTTGCACCATTTCGACATAAATTTCTCACTCATTACATAAGATATGCCAATGACTTACTGATAAGTTTCAAATAAGCAAACGAAGATAAATACATCCGAGGGAGGCTTTCTCTACTATTCTTTTGATCCTTGACTAAATGACTTGATGATTATTTCCTCATACGTCGATATAATGAGAAAAAAATGGTGTTTTTGGTCTTCCAAATATTCCTAAAAAAATAAAGGAATGTTCTGCTTCCATTCTTGGAAAATATAGTAAACAGTCTCATTTCACTCCAATTCTAGAGAATATAGAAACTTTGCTTTGATTCATTCAGATTTGAGTGGTTTTATATCTGTACCTTTTATAAATGGAAATAAATACATCATGCCATTTATTGATGATTACACTAGAATGTGTAGGGCATATTTGTTGAAGGACAAGTCTAAAGCATTGTAATGTACTTGATTTGTGGAAATATTCTTCCTGCTTGCCTAACTATCTTCCTTAGGCTAGCAAGAGGCGAAATTATTGAGTTTGGCTTAATTTCGCTGATATTATATAAAAGGATAATTATAATTTTTTTTCTCAATTGGTCTACTCTTATTATTTATACAAAAGTGTTACAGCGAGGCAGCGGCCTCGAAGAATCTTGCCATGAAGTTGGCATTTTACAAAATGATTCTTGGCATCCTGACTATGGAGCCAGCAAAAGACTTACATCAAAGTTTTTAACTTCCAGGAACATTGACCATTCCATAAAAACTCTAAAACTGACCATACAGTGATCCATTACTGAGTGAAACACTGCTATCTCATGAACAAAATCTAACATAAACAAAACAATAACAGACTCCAACATGTGGAGTAGATAGAGACCTGAAACAGACACGAACACAGTAAATCGAAAGGGAGGCGAAATCCTTCTTCAGTTGCAGAACAAAAACGGAGGCACGGGCTGGTTCATTCTTCATTTGAGGTAAATGGTTGTTCCTCAACAATCCTGCACCCAAATTGATCTGAGCCATTTGAGTCTGACGGATGGACCGCTAAGCCTGAAGGCTCTCCTCTTGCTGGCGCGCTCGGGCCTGAATTAGCTTCAGAATTCACATTGGACAGGCCTCTGGTGACTTGGCGCTGGTTGACATTCGGATTTTCCATCCTCTGATCCACAGGAACCCCAAGTTGAGCCGCTCTCGAACCCCTGGCATTCTCACACTTTTCAATCGTTACAAAAACTATGAAGGAGGAGTTTTCCAGGGAACAAGGAATGCAGAATCGGGCAGTGGGATGTGCATTATGCTCACAGACTCCAATCCTGGCTTGCCCCCTTCCCCTGCCCCTGCCGCTTCTGGTGGCTGGATAATTAAAGCGACCGAACTCCAGTGCATCCGAAGATGGGTCCGAGGTGGTGGAGGAGTGTTGATGGGTGGCACGACCGCAAGAACCGCCTCACCTACTCCCCATTCTGAGCCTTTCTCGCAGCATAGTGATACACCGAGAAGTGATAGAGGGGCGAATGCACAGAGGGAGATGACTGAAAACCGAATGCTCAGAGAGAAGCGGAGATTGAGCCCAGACGAAGCTGTGGGCCCCTAGGGCCGGAGCTGAGCGGAAGATGAAGATGGTGAAGGCTCTTGAAACCCAGCGGAGACATACTAACAAAGAGGCTCAGAGAGTCACCTAGAGCAGCGACCTTTATGGAGCTGAAGGCTTGCAACAGAACCGCGGGAGTGACGAACAGCCTGAGAGCCATCACGAAGTTAACCAGGAGCCTGAAGGACATCGTTAATGCTGCCATTAATAGAGGTGTGCGAGACCAGCTCGTTGTCCCAAAACCATAACAAATGGCGCAATTGGGCTGCCACCTGCCCACTTGACATGCCTCCATCGTACCCTTTAGCCTGTCAATCACCCGCATCCGGGAAAAAAGGATAATTATAATTAATAAAAAGGGAAATATTATTTTATTAGAAAAAGGGGTAAAAAATTCACTTAGCGGAAAGTGGTCCCACCAATAAAATAATATTAAGAAAAAGAAAAGGGAATCTAGAAATTTGGAGAAGACTCAATGAAAAGCTATAAAAGAGGTTGGACTCATTTGCTAATCATTATATCCTAACTTATCCTTTCTCATTAGTAGTGAAGTGGAGCTCAAATGAGTTTCATCCCGAGGGTTTCAAGCGAGACCAACACTTTAGTTTCGGTGGATTTCATTGCTACCCTAGCTAGTCCCTCCAATTTCGGTGGATTCCTTTACCACCCAAGTTGGTTTTCCATTTTTATAGATATATTTATAATCTTCTTGTAGGGATTTTGAGGATAATTTAATTGTTTCAGGAAGCATTGTCTTACTCAAGGGGTCGAGTTCTTGGAAAGGCTGAGCTACTTGGCTGAGAAGGCCAACTTTTTAGAGGGGTCGAGTTCGCTTTCAAGAGGTCGAAATTCTTCTTGTGTGAAAGATCCGAAACGATCAGTGATTCAAGGGGGACGAGTTATGCCTGTTACTAGACAAGTTGCACCATTAGAGAGGGTTGAATCTCTTTCTAAGAGAGGTCAAGTGTCTGGTCTCTTTCTAGGTTGAAGTCTTCATTGTATTTGAGTTGTGTTTGTGAACCCACGAGCTTGGCATTCCTGTGGACAAAGGGGCTATGTATTACACTCTAAAAAGAAGGGCCAAGTTCCCTATTTTGCGTGGGACGTGAGAACATATTGGGGAACCATTATTTGTTGGAATTTCATGGGCCAAAAGACTCCTGAAAAATGCAAAGATTCTAGTCATATTCTCTCATACGTGTGGTATCTTGAGTTTAAATGTTGAAAGATTATGGTTCATGGCCTGTTGAGTAGATGATAGGAGGGATAGGTCATTGGGGTCGAATCTTTCGTATTCTGCAGTTGATTCTTATGTGAATATAGTGGTGGAAGCTACAAACAAATGTGTCGTGGTGTTGAAGCATATAGTTGCTGTTAATGACCAGGTTCCTTTTCATTTTGCGCATCCTTGTTGATATATATTTATGAGTTATTCATAATGGAGAAACAAATATTTTAATTGTTGTAGCATTTATATTTCAGTGAGAAATAATATGTTGAGTCCCATATAATTATTATACTACTGTAGGGTGGTTTATATGAACATTTACTTGGTCTTGTGCATTCATTTGTTATGAACAAACAAGAAATGCTCCTACAACAGTTCATTCACAAACTGTTTGATGAAAGAATTCACTGAAAACTCAGTCATATTCAGAACTTTCATTGATATTTTGGGGTTAATTCCAAGTGGGAACATTATAGTGGTATCAAAGTCTTGATTTTGGCTAGCTTTGGGTGATATTGAGAAGAAAAATTTCAGGACCAAAATTGAAGTCTGGAGGTACTAGCATAATGCTTCCAAACCAAAAAAATTGAAGATTACAACTAAGCCTTCACAAAGATGTTAGAGAAAGTGAAAGCATGGGTAGCATAAAATGTCTCCAAAACAAAAGAAGATCGTAGATATGAAGATGTTGAGGTAATTGAAATCCAAGGAGTTAGCGTTAAGGATACCATTTTTTAATAAGATATTAGCACCCATGTTGCAGACAAGATGAGGATTGAAGGGCAGAACCATGATCAAACTTTCTAGGATGAACTGGGAGGAATTGCTTCGGTGAAGGTTGAGTATGAGACAGATAACACCAACGATTGTGAGGAGTACTTAGATTTTCCTCGTGTGAATAAGGAGTTACCACTATTATAGAGCACATTGATGGCTTAGGTTAAGACATTAGCAGAGAGGGTAGAGCATGTACCCATAGGGTCAACCATTGATGCAGTGCCAGCAGGCATAAATATATCTAGAGCGGAGACAAAATTTTCAGATGAGAGCCATAAACAACATATTCAACAACTTAAGGCCAACCTTCTAGCAATGAAGAAGAAGGCCAAGATAGTATGAGAAACCATATTATAGCAAGATTGTGAACTAGAGAACATGAGAGTAGTTTGTGCCATTGTATATAATATCATTGAGTTTTGCAAATATCGAAATATTTTCGAGGAGGTGAAATATCACAGAGGAAATATTGCGATATTTTCTCTCCTAAAAAATATCGCGATATTTAGGTAAATATCACGCGATGACCCAAAATATCGCCAGGAAAGTAAAAAAACGCAGTGTCGCAGCTAGACAAGGTGAAATTCGTTTTTTTCCTCATTTTTGTTTTGTGATTATTAGAGAAGGAAGGGGAGAGCATTGTGCCTGTTGTCAAGGAGGTGTTCTATAAAACCCCTATGTTAATGATTTTTTTGATAGATTTAGAGTTTTTCTTACTTGTCTCTTTGCCTACAAATATTTTGCTTGTTTTTTTTCTATTTGCTGTGATTTTCATGCCCATGAACCAATGCAAGGGTTTTCTCCATATTTGGACAACAAACTCCATTTTTTTTTAAACTTTCAAATGCACCCTCTTATTGTCATTTTTCATTGAATTCACATTGCAAATAATGTAGCAAAAAAATTATTTTGTAAAATGAGGTGGTTATTACATATTAATTCCAAAAAAAATAATTGTGCCCTAGGTTTGAGTTTGCTTACTACAAAATTCAAATATGCCAAAAGCCCTGGACCCATTTTGGGAGTATGGGGACCCTGATGGTGGGACAAATCGGGCATATATATCATGCAAATTGTGTGGGACCAAGATGACAAGAGGGTTTACGCACTTGAAATACCATCTGACTAGACTCACTGGACATGATGTTGGGATTTGTAAGTTTATACTTTGGAGCTTATACAAAAAGCTCTTGAAGCAATTGATGAAAAAGACAAAAAGAAGGAAGAGGCAGAAAGAAACAAGGCTGAACGTGAAGGCAGATCTTTCAGGATATCTTCTTTTGATTTTGAGGTTAAGGGTAGTGGGAGGGCCTCCATAGCATCACTTGCTACTGCTAATGCAAAGTCATCAATTTTTGTTCCACAAACTGGACATGGAGCATAACCTTCCATCAAATCAATTGTTAAAAAAAAGGAGAAGCAAGAAGCAGATAGAGTCATGGGGAGGTGTCTTTTCTGGAGCGAATTACCTCTCAGCATCACCAAAACCAATCCATTTTGGCAGCCAATGTGTGATATTATTGCTGTTGTGGGCCGAGGGTACCAAAGTGCTACATATGAGGAGTTGTAGGGGCCAATTCTTCAAGAAAAAAAGCAGGACATCAACTCTAGATTGGTGGAGTTGAAAAAAACATGGGAAGTTTCTGGATGCACAATGATGTCTGATGGTTGGACAAATAGGAAGGGTAGGACCCTTCTAAATTTCTTGGTACGTTGTCTTAAAGGTACCATATTTATTAAATTAGTGGATGCATCAGCACATATCAAAGATGCAACAACGCTATGTGAGTTGTTAGATGGGTTCATTTGGGAGATTGGTGTGCAGAATGTGGTGCAAGTCATAACATACAATGCAATTAATTATGTGTTTGTTGGCAAGATGCTTATGGAGAGGCATCACACATTTCTCTAGACTTCGTGTGCAACACATTGTATCGATTTTTTGCTTGAGGATATGGGGAAACTCTCCTTCATCAAGGAGGTGGTTGATATGGCTAGGAGCGTCCCCAAGTTTATTTATAACCATGATTTTGTTCTTAGCCTCATGAGGAGGCTCACTAGAAATAAAGAGTTGCGGCGTCCTGCAATCAAACGTTTTGCCACAAACTTTATTACTCTTCAGTCTTTGCTTCAATGTCGGTTCGAGTTGGAGAAAATGTTTGTTTCTGATCAGTGGCATGATTTTAGATACAGCAGGATAGAGGACGGAAGAGCCATTGCAAAAATGGTGTACTCTGACACGTTTTGGTAGGGAGTAGAACAAGCATTCTTAGTTAGTGAACCTATAGTAAAGGTTCTGAGATTGGTAGATGGGGAGAAGCCTGCAATGGCTTATTTGTATGAGGCCATGGATAGGGCCAAGGAGGCCATTCGTTCTTATTATGCAGACAAGGGTTCTGTTGGGCTTGATAGGCATATGATGTTATGGGATGTGATTGATAGTCGGTGGACAAGGATGCTTCATCGACCCATTCATGCAGCAACACTCTTCCTCAACCCCACATTTTCATACAAATGCGGCTTTGATTTTGATGGTGAGGTGATGGAATGGCTCCATTCATGTATTCATAGGATGGTACCTAATCCCGAGCTTTGTAGCAAAACCAATCGCGAGATACAGTTTTATCGAGATTGTGTTGGCCTATTTGGCTTTGATGATGCTATTAGGGAAAGGACCCTATTCATGCCACGTAAGTGACAAGTCATCACTCATTAGAAATTAGAATTCTCAATTTAGAATTTCCTTACTTATAATTCTAGATTTTTAAAATTCAATTATGTAACTTTTATTTGAAAGTTTAATTATGTTTTAAGTTTTTGAATTTTTTATTTCTTTGTTTTGTTGTAGATATTTGGTGGTGAAGCTATGGTGCAAGGGCACCAAATTTGCACAAATTGGCCATAAGAATCTTGAGTCAAACAAGTAGCTCTTCAGGGTGTGAGCGCAATTGGAGTGTATTTGAGAAAATACAAGCAAAAAAACGCAACATGTATATCTTTGAGATCCAGCCTTCAGTTGAGCAATTCCACTTATTGTAATTTTAAATTTTAAATTTATGACCTTCAAGTGTAAAGACTCAAGACTCAAGACTCATTAGTTTTTTTGACACTCTTATAGGTTGGAGTTCGCATGCCTCAATGATTTAGTGTATGTGCACTACAATATATGACTTTGAGTGAAGCAAATAGAAGCACCAATGGATCCAACTACCATTTCCTTAGATAATATTGATGTATTGTCTCAATGGAGGGTGGAGTTTGAGGAGCCCATATTGGAGGAGTCACCTTCATGGTTAGAGCGAGATGATCCATTAGAATAGGGGCAGCAAGAGGAGGAGGACTTAGAGGAGGAGCAACATGAGGAGTTGGTGCAGGAGGCAGAGGAGGAGGAGGAGGATACTATGGGAGAATCAACATCAACACCATTTGCTATAGATATAGGAGAGCACAGCTCCATAGCTAGTACTCATTATTTGAAATTAGGTGCAGGGCCAAGGCCAAGGCCTTCTACTACTAGGGGCAAGCATGGAAAACAACCCATCATGTTTTCCCGTAAAAGGGGTAGAGGGTATTGATTTCAAATAGATAGCTGCTAGTTTTATTTGTTTTGCTACATATAACTCATGATGATCAGATACTTTTATATATGTGATGCTATTTTGTATTGGTTCTCCAAATTTGAGTCCTTGATTGGACAATTATCAGGGATCAAAAGGATTTGGTATCGCATTTGATGTATCATTTTTATTTGACATCATATATATTAGTGCTTTCTTCATATTTATGTGCCAATGTGTTTATTTCATGTTGTTATTGCTTTATATGTTTAAAAATCTGAAGAAAAAAATAAATATATTATGCATTTTTTTATGTTTGCCGATATTTTCTCGATATTGCCAATAAGATGTTTTCTGGACCCTCGCCGATATTTCTCCGATACCGATATTATCAACACTAGTTTGTGCCAAGTCAGTGGCCAAGTTGACTCACATTAGGGAACAATTGAAATCCAAAATGATGTAACGAGAGGAGTATATATCAGAGTGTTAGAGAATCCCTCTTCATGCATACATAGATAGGGTTTGCAATACCATTAGGGTACCTTGGAACATTGGAGAGAAAGAGGAAGAGTTACCTAGACAGATCTTATGTGTTGACGCAACCAATGAGATGAGGCAACATGAGTTGCCCAGGGTGCAACATTTACATGATGGAATTGATACGAGTACATGTGTTCTTGTATTCGATCCCTCTCATGGTTTGGGTGGCGAGAGGTATTGAGTTGGTTCCTGGTGGAGTGGGCTAGGTGTCTGCAGATATCCATGGCCAGGAGTATAGTTCAACAAGGGTTGTGGGTTACGAGAGGAGCTTAAGGGCCAAATTATTGTTGGGATCTAGGCGGGATTCCCCATCACATCATGGAGTTGGTCAATGATGGTATTAGTGGAGTTTTGGATCGAGTGACTAAGCGCACCCACACTTTCATATCTCCATCAGAGTTTTGGACAACACTAGTAACAGGTTGGGTTGACAGGCGAGGAGGCAGGCTCCGTGAGTTGTCTTGGAATTTTTTCCATGCATGGGGTCGCAGGATGATCAATGTACTTAGGCAGGAGGTTGACAGATGAGGTGGCATCGACAGGGCAAGGGATAGGACCTTGTATGGAGACAATAATTTCCCATGAATATATGGGGAAAAAACGTCATCGAGGAGTAGCACTATAGTAACATTGCCACTGGAACATAGGGATATTTTCCTCTTAGATCTCTCTGGGAGGATTAGGAAGGGAGGTCCACACATCAAGGATTGTGGTAGTGAAATAATGGAGATGGCATTAAAAATAGGATGTGGTTTGATGCATATTGACTTAGTCTTGGATCATGGCATCTAGTGGTGTACAGGGATATGCAACGATGAGAAGTGGTATGTAGAGGAGCATAGAGGTGCATGGTAGTGTGTAGTAGTGTACGAGGCTACACAACATGTTATCTCAAAATCATGCACTGGAAGGCTGTAGACCAGGCTTAACTTCAAGTAACTATTTCAAACCAGACTTTGGCTAAAGCTTAGCCTCTTTAGCCTGAGAGGGCTCTCTCAAAGATTATTACTGTTGACCTATGACAAGATGGCTAACTCTTGTATGATACAATGAACAAGTATGTTGGCTGGACAAAATATTAACTTGATACCCATTGGGCTTATGGAGTCACTTATATCTCAGTAAACAACAGCACTATCTTTTCATAGAAATCAGGGCACTTTACATCTAAATGTTCAAACATAACTCACATGAAACTACAGTTTGCAAGGGCATACAGGAATTCAGAGCATTATCAATGAATTCTGAGTGATTATGCATTTGTAAAACTGTTTAAAGAACATTAAAGAAATATACCATCACACATTTGAACAAGAAGATCCATTGTGAATCCTGAGAAGAAAAGCAGTCATTTGCATTACTGAAATTCTGTTCACACATAAGCTAAAACAGTCCTCTGTTTTTTATAAAATATCCAACCCTTGTTACATCTCTGTTTTAGCTATTTATAGCATTCTTACTTCTACCTAATTCGAGTTTCCTCCTCCAGCATGAGGGGAATTTAATAACTCGATCCTTATCTCTAATGAAACTTAACAGCTATGTAACTAATCATTAAATACAACAAAGTGCTTAATCTGGAGTTTAAAGAGTCCTAATTTAACTATAACTCTAACTCTATCTTCCTCGTAGCATGATTCCTTCTTGATTCTAGACATCTGGTCTTCTTTTCAGTTGAGCTGAGATGGCTGAGATGAGTATCCAATATTCCATGCTGGCCTAGGATGCTGAATGCTTTAATGGTTCAGTGATGCTAGGAGAAATACTCTGTTTTTTCTCGGTTCCAGTCTTCCACCACCTGTTCGAATATGTAGCAGCATGCCTTTAGCTCTTTAATAGCCCAAGAATATAGAGCATTACCATGTTCCTGATGTGCTGGAGGCTTCTTTGATGGACAGGTGTGCAAGCCAAAACTCTTTGTATGCAGCTCCTTCCAAACCCTAATCACTGATAATAAAGTGACTTTATAACCAAAAACTTTAAACTTAGGTCAAAAAATTTCACCTTTGTTAAAGGTACACCTATCAAAATTTGGATGGCCTGATAGCTTCTTTTGATCTCTTACATGTCACTTAGGTGATCCCTTTGAAAATATCTGATTATCTTATCGAACTATTTGCTTGTATTAAAAACAGCACCTACAATAGTTTCGCAGTTTCGTAGCGCGCTACGAAACTGCGAGACTTGTTTAAACAGTTTATCCTTTTTTCTGAGATTTTTACCGCTCTGCTACTTGATTGCAAAAACTCCTTTGACTTTGGATATATGTAGCAGAGATTAAAACATATTCAAAATACCAAGATTAAGCAAAATTTGACAAAAGTTTGAGACATAACCGCTTTCCTGAACAGTGAACTTATTTGTCAGGTACTCAGCTTAGCTCTACCTTCAAGTCTTCAGCGGCTTTCTTTAGTTGATTAATTTCTTCCTCAGCTGCCACATAATCTCTATGAGATGTGGTGGTTGCTTTACTTTTGCTGCTTTTTTGCTGAGGTCGTGTTTCTTTTTCCTTTTCTTCTATTTTGGGTAATGCTTCCTGTACCTGCTGAAAATTCCTAGTTAAAGGTCTTCTTGGTTTGAAAACAAACTCCTGGGCTGGCTCATCAAACTTAAGCCTTTTTGAGGCTTTGGTCTTCTTGGCACTTTCTGGTGATGACTGTGTCAAATCAATAGGCACTGGTTCAGTTTGCTCCAACTCAATGGCCTCTAATAGGTCTTTCAGGCTTGCCTTAGATGTTGGGCTTTCTTCAACAGCTGTGGCCTTTCCCTTTTCTTTACTTATTTGACTTCTTGTCTTCACTCTGGAAACTGCCTCAGCTTTTCTTGTTTCAGCTACATCCTTCTTATCCTGAGTCTTTCTTTTTGTAGCTTGCTGAGGTTGTTCTTTGATGATCAGGGGTTTCACTGGTTTTTTAGGTTGTGACTTGTTTTGCTTTTTAGCTCTGGCCTCCTTTTGAAGCTCAGCTATTGTGAATTCTTCGATTGGTTGCTCTCTGACTGGTTGTGGAGTAAGGCCTGTTTTACTTTGGAAACCGGCCATGAAGATGAATGAATTCCATTCTCTACCTATCTTCTGAAGGCCATCTAAAACCAACAATTTAATTAAACCATGGTGGAATAAAGAAGTCTCGCAATCCTCTTTTCTCAATTGCACTTTATCACACATTTTACTTAGACTGCGAAATAAGTAAAAAGGAATATTAATGGAAGCCTTCCCTGTAAAATGTAACAGCAACTTGAAATGATAAGAGTAGACCTTATTATATCTGCCTTCACATGTTAAGTATTTCTGAATATAGGTAAGAAGAAGGGCATAATGCTCCTTAACATAGTTCCTAGGCATTGCTCTGGTTAGGTCTTCATTCACATATGCCTCTTTTAAGAACTCTTTGCATGGATTCATATCAAATTTAAAGTTCTTAAACCATTCTTGCTGCCCTCTAGGAATCTCTGTTACAGCAGCTATAACTTCCGGAGACACTTGAACTTCCAACATACCTATTCTTGAATTTAAACCGGTGAAATTCAAAGCAAACTCTTTGGTTACCTGAGCATGCCCACCCTGCAGCTTCTTACAGAAATTCCAGCATCCAGCATCCTTGAAGGCTTTCTTCACACCTTCGTCCCTCAATGTTATGTCTAAACCTTCAGGTTCATTCCTTTGGCATTTGCCGGACCTGTGCTCCTTTCTTTCCATCTTTAGTTTGAAATCTTCGCAGCCAAATTCTTTCTTGGAAATTTTCACAGTCAAATTTCAACAATTCCGGTCGAGATGGTTCACCTCTCTTTTAACTCAGCCTCGCTTGAACAGCCTCGCTTGAATTTCAAATACATCATCCATCGGCTTGCCACTTCTGTACACTTATGATCATCATAACGATCCATGCACGGTAAAATCCGTTGTAATGATATTTCTGTGCATTCTAATAATTTTGTGGGTGGAGTGACGACTAATGAGCGTTTAGACATGCGTACGGGAGGTACACATACTGTTATGAGAAGACAGAATCAGTGACTCATCAACAGACCTGACACTTTAGGTAATATTCGCTGCGAAACGCACGAATCTGCGATTTCGCAGCGCAGTTAGTTTAAATTTCTAATCATGCGCTACGAAACGGCTTGATGATACTGCGCAGCGAAATGACTGAACAATGATTACGCTGCGAAATTGACCAATAGGAGGCTACACTGCGAAATCACGAAAAGACTCGGTGGATAGAATAAGACAAGACATGGCTTATAACACAATGATGATGGAGGAAAACTAATAGGATTAGAGCATAATTCGAAATGAACACCTTTGAAACTCCCGATCCTAAATATGAAATATGAAATGAAAACCATTTGACACAAACCTTTGACATTTAACTAGGACAAAGGACTATATACATAAAATTTTAATTCTAAGTGATAACAGGCCCTATCAAATCTCAGGAAAAGATGAGCACGTGATATATTATCACTGTGATAGAGTACCTGACTCGTTGGGCAAAAACGCAACCGGTAAAAGATTGCATAGCGGCCACAACTGCAAACTTTTTGTTCAAACACGTATTGACACGATTTGGATGTCTAAATATCTTGATGAGTAATCGAGGTACACATTTCCTGGATGAAACAATCAATGCCCTAACAGAAGAGTTTTAGGTGTATCATCAGAAAAGCACACCGTATCACCCACAAGCCAATGGGACAGTAGAAGTATTTAACAAAATACTAGAGACTGCGCTGACCAAAGTCTGCAATGCACAACAGAGTGATTGGGACCTACGCATACCTGCAGTATTATGGGCTTATAGAACAACGTGTAAGAAACTGACGGGACAAACACTTTTCCGGTTTGTCTATGGAGTGGAAGCTGTCATGCCAATGGAGTGTATTATGCCTAGTTTACGCATAGCAACGCTCACAGGTATGACAGACCGTGGAGCCTTAGAGGAAAGGCTCGCGCAGTTGGAGGAACTTGAAGAGGAATGGTTTTTGGCTGGATTCCACCAGTAGGTAGAAAAGCAGCACAAAAAGGCTTAGCACGATCAACATATTAAGTTGTGCACCTTCAAAGTAAACGATTTAGTGTTACTATGTGATAGTAAGTTTGATAAATTCCCAAGGAAGTTCCAGATGCATTGGTTGGGCGCTTACATTGTTAAGGAAATCATAGACGGAGGCGCAGCACAACTGGTCAAGATAAATGGAGAACCTTTCCCAGGCAAATTGAATGGCAGTCGGTTGAATCCCTACATGGGTGGCCTGGCTATCTGACTAGGCAACAGAAGCATAGTCGTCGCACCTCGGGAA
>APFE030337711.1:3976-14304 GCA_000404065.3 Pinus taeda | reverse complement strand
AGACACATGCACCATGATCCATCCTTCTTGTGCACCAATACTACTGGAGTAGAGAAAGAACTTTGACTAGGTTGAATTATACCAACCTCTAGCATTTCTACAACCATACATTTAATTGCACTCTTTTGGGCATAGGGATATCTGTAAGGCTTGATGTTTGGAGGAACACTTCCTGGAACCAAATGAATAGCATGATCATGATCACGAATAGGTGTGATACATTTGGGAGTCTCAAATACCATGGAATGGTTTTCCAAGACTTTTTAGAGATCTAGAGAAATAGATGATTTCAATGCAGGAACCTCTAGTGAACATAATTGTGCAATTACACCTTGTTGTTCTTTCTTTAGAAGCTTTGTAATTCCATTAGAGATGATTATCTTTCCTAGTTTCCCTGCGATACCTCTTAATTCAACTTCCTTTCCTTCCAAAGAAAATTTCATGAAGAGTCCTTGAAAATTAAAATCTATTGTACCCAAGGATTGTAGCCATTGGACTCCTAGTACAACATTAGCACCACCCATTGCAATGGAAGCATTGGACTATTCAATACATATTCTCCCATGGATAGCTTCATATTATGGCACTTTCCAGAGAAATTTATGGTTCCTCCACTTACAACCATCACTTGACACTCCAGTGTTGGATATAGGAAGAAATTCAATTCCTTTGCTATATTACAATGTATAAAATTATGGGTACTTCCCAAATCAATCAACATTATTACATTTTTGTTCTTGATATGTCCTTCTATCTTGATAGTTTGAGGAGTGGTAATTCCCTCCAATGCATTACAAGATATGGTCAGATTCATTTCTTCTTTCTCTAGGGTTTGTTCATGGTGTATATCCTCTTCTTTTGACATTTCTTGTTCCTTTTCTTCCTCCTCTTCACAATCTATGTAAAATAATTTATTATTAGCACACTTATGACCTTTAGTGTATTTGTTATCACAACTGTAACAAATACCTTTTTCTCTTTTTTCTTACAATTATTGGGGTGTCAACCTTGTAGGTTGTGGAAGGCTAGGGAAAACAACAATTCCGTTCTTACAGTTGTGAGTGGTAGGCTTCCTTGTTGCCATAATTTTTCTTTCCATTTTTTTCCAACCTAAATGTCTTCTCCAATGAGTCAGGTTCCCAAAGGTGAACCTCATGTTGGATGTTATCCTATAAAGCCCGTATGAACAGATCAATCCTATGCTCCTATGGAATATATTTTACCCTTATATTCAATTTTTGGAAGTCCTCAATGTGCTCCATCATTGAACCCTTTTGTTTGAGGTTTATCAATTGGCTAAAAAAGTGTTTCTTTTTGTAGCCTCATAATGTGCTATAATTTCTTTCGTAAAAATTTCCCAAGTGATAATTTGTTTATGAGAGCAAAGCCATTGATACCATATAAACTGATTTGGTTCCAAATATAAAGTTGCAATGTGTACCTTTTGTGTGTTTTTTCACATTATGGAGATTGAAGAATTGCTCCATCTGTAGTATCCATGTTGCGGGATCCTTGCCATCGAACTTCCTCATATCAATATTTGGAACATGGTGGGTCTTCAATCCACTGTTAGAGTCTATGAAATCATGATTAACATTTATTTTTTTCTCATCATGAGTTTATTTTACTACCCTTCCACCATTAGTAAGCATTTCTTGTAGCAACTTATTCAAATCTATCTTCATATCTTCCACGTTGCCTTTCAGTTTTTCTTTTATACCATCCATCTTAGCATCCATGTCATTCATCTTAGCTTCCATGCCATCCATCGTAGCTTCCACGCCATCCATCTTAACTTGCACACCATTCATATTAGCTTCCACGCCTTTCTTTAAACCATTAATCTTAGCTTCTGTTACCTTTTGTTGGAGTGAAATTTGTTGCACTTGGTCTCATAATTTCTATATATCATGTTGCATTTATTCCTCTTCTTGATGATTCATGCTAGAGATTTTAGGTTGCTTACTTTGTGTTTCCATTTTCATTCTTCGGGGCATCAATTAATGATAATTATGCTTCACTATGCCCTTTGAACTTCAAACTAATTTTTCAACCCAAATTTATGCAAAATTTTAAAAAGATTACACACATGTTTTTGCTTTGTAGAAGCTTTATATTGAATCTGTTCTATCTCTATAATTGCAAATCTCCAAGGTATGAAATTTCTTCTTGCGGTAGTCCTTTGAATCCTCTTTCCAATGCTACCAGTCTGATAAAAGTTGGATTTTCCAAGAAAGTGTTTTGCCAAATCTCCTAAGATTACTTGACTATATAAATTTTCAGTAGAGAGAACTTGTATGACATGCCACTTGTCATTATTTTGACCTTCAAACCTCACAAAGATAAAAAAAAAAATATAGTCCATCCTCTTTCTGTAACTTCTTATGAAATTTCAATCTGATGCACAGAGAGAAAGTTATGACGATTGTCCAAAGATCACTTGTTTGGAACGTAATTTAGGAGTTTGCAAACACCCTAACTTCCTTAGATCGTATCTCTGAAAATATAGTGAGAAAATCTCTAAAATTTGGACCCGAGGTTCAAAACGGTTTCAACTCAAATGGGTTTTTTAGCTTCTGAAACGTTGCAAAAAAATTTTATATTGACAATTCCAGGATGCCTATTTGGAGCAGCGAAACCCTAGAATCCAAAGCTCTGATACCAAATGTTATGAAACTAGCTCACAAAAATATAGAAAAGAAAGATCAATGCCTTAGAAATCAACTTCTTCAAGGGGGAAACCTCCTTTACATTACACAAATAAACAATTCTTGGAAGATACAAATGACCAAAACCTCCTTTCTATATATAGGAGTCTAAGGGGTCACAATATAATCAGAGCCGACATAGAAATAATAATATAAGGGCATAAAAATAACAATAGTGGGCTTATATGGGGCATAATAATAGTAATATGGGGACAATAAGGCACACCAATAACAATAAGGGCTACAAGGACAATAGTAATGGGGGAATCACTGGTATTATAGGGACCTAACATGAACTCCACCTCTCACTGACCAGCTTCAGCACTGTCCCCAATTGCAACAAAATTGATGGGGACCCTAGTTCAATCTCTCTTTATCCTAGGATCGATATCACTTCACGTAATTTTTCTCAATCATGCCTCCGTTGGGGTTTTCTTGAGGAGTTAGCTTGAGATCAAGCACCCCTAACATGACATGAAACCCTTAGATTTTGAATGGCATAAAATATGCTCCCCGCGCTCATCATGTGAAAGTTGGTAGTAAATTCCAGTTCCCTCCAAGTTTAGGAGAGTGGGTGCATAAAGGAAGCCACCACGGGTGTGTGTTGTACCTAACCACATGAAAGAAATACTATAAATAAGTTTACTGCTTCGAAAATTAATTGAACAAGTTCATTGCTTTTTCCAAATGGGCCTATTTAAATGGCCTTTTGCCTGGTCTCTAAACATCAACCTTGGTGTTTGAAGATAGATTTCTTATCAATTCTCAAGTTTATATTCTTGATCGTATATGTCCTCATCGCGATATCCCTTTTCCATCTGAGGATACAATTGTTGATTCCCTTTCTCAATTTGGGGGGCATGGATATGATTTGGGATAAAATCTAGTCGTTTGGGCTATGTAGGCTCCCTCCATAACACCACTAAAATCCCTTCCAACAATGTTCTCCCTAATTTTAAAATTAAAGTTTATGTTGGAAATAGAAAACTATTTTTTTTCTTTTTTTCCCTTTTACTTGATGTTCCCTTGCAAGTAAGGATATAACACGATTGTTTTAACAAAAGAAAGTAGAGGATTAATTAGGCTATAGCCAAAAAATTTATTGACAAGTCTGATAAAGGTTATAAAAAGAGGCCTTGGATGACAGATCCTACACCAGTTTACTATATCCCAGAAGATCACTTTGGTGAGGCTGATCTAGTTGAACAGATAGAAAATATTCTTAGGGTCCATCCAAGTAATTCCAGTGTAGTACTGAACTAACGTTTCTCGATTTAATTTCAAATATAAAGGTTTTTGTCCAGGGGACAATCTTGGTAGGAAAATATGTACTCTGGATGAGTTTACATATCAACCGTATCATTGTTTAGCTACAATATTGTTTTAACAACTATCAATCTAGGGAATATTGTTAGAATTTATGAGTTGGAAGTTGTTGTTTTACATTAATTGCTTTGTCAGTATGACCATATTACATTTCATCTATAAAATTGGCCTTAATTGTAAGAAAATTCATTACATTTTGATTTTCCAATAATTTGCCAATTCGACTCGTTGACTATTATAATCCCAAAACACGAGCTGGTCATGAATACAAGCAAGAAGGACTTTCTATATTCAGTTGTTGGAAGCAATTTTTTGATGATTAAAACATCTACCCACATCTCGGTATAAAATCATTTTTCTTATATTTAAATTTCATCCAGTCTTTGGATATATATTAATTGGCAATGTTCCTTTTGAAATTGTTAGTTCAAATCCTTTGTTAACTCTTTTGATCGAGAGAGACTACTTTAGTATACTAGATGTTATAGTGATTTTGATCAAAATTGATTCATGAATCAGAACCCAACCTCGTCGATTCCAAAACTTCAAAATGAAAAGATTTTGATAGATTAAATGTGCAATAAAAAAATATTATTTTACTAAAATAAATATAACTTTTAATCATAGCAGTACATCCTCCAAGAATGTTGTCACTTTCGTGAAAATGGTAAGATCATTTGGTGTGTAAATAAACAAGATTTTCTTGATGACAATATGGACAAACACAAGAGAAAATATTTCTTGTATCAAATAATTTATTTATTCCTCATTTGAAGTTAGTTTGATTTTATATCAGATAGTTTCTTATATATTAATTGATAAATAATATGTTGTGTCTAATATATTAGTTTCAAACTTCTCTTTTCGAATCATTTTACATTCCAATCAATTGGTAGCATTACTTTATGTTTTCTCATAAAGATGTATTAAATGTGGTTTTCCATTAAATAAGATAAATGGGAAAACCAATTCTGATTAAAGCAAGGTAAAGTATTTTTGGATTTTAAGATTAATATTCTGAGCCACTTTATAAAATAATCCATGTATGTTTCTCGATTCGACTTCAGTAAGAACACATATATTCGAGGAAATATTAAAGGAATATATAAATTATTCTGGTTTATTTAGGAGGTCCTTTATTGATACATTGTTTTATGGTAAGGTTTTATGTGGTGATGGAATGATTTGTTTTTCATTAATTACTTTTCATTTTAATTGTCATTTAAAAGAAATTGAATTATTTAAATAAGGTTTACTATATTGTTCAAAAATAATAATAAAATGGACTTTTTGTTATGATTAGATTTAAAATATGTTGAAAACTTTGTATACTAATTCAAATTAGTATAAAATTTTTGTATGAAAACATATAATATTAAAAATAAAAGAATTAAGAATGAAAGAAAAATATATAAAATTTAAATAATCCTATAAAATTTTTACAAAAATAAATATAATTTATTAATTAAGTTATAAGAATATAATATTTCATTTTGGTTTTTATGTACTCTTCTATATTTCCCTATGTGTGGGGTCCTTGTCATGGAAACCATTCCATGTATTATGTTATATTAATGACCCATATGATAGGATCTAGATTTCATCTACTTTGAGTTGTCATGTTGGTTCCTCATTGAGGTTATTTTTTGTACGCACATCCCTTCCCTTATTAGATAATGGTGCCTCAAACGAATTGAAGGAGTACCGATCTCTATCACCAGTGGGCTTACTAGTTAATGTGTCTAAAAACATAAATGTATTCGAATTATTATCATCTACCACTTAAAGGACTGGTTGAGATGACTTTTGTGCCCATGACTTCTTTTTAGGTTTCTTGCCCATGTTCAACATTCTTGCATAGATAGTATAATGAAATGACTGTAACAAGTAGAAAAACTAGAGTTATCATGGAATTTAGGAGTTTGGGTCTTATTTACAACTATGAAATAAGACAATTATTGAAACTAAGGCTGAAATGAAGGATATTAACTATAAGAAATAAGTGGTTGTAGGATGATACTGACATGAACGATAGAAAAAATTAATTTAAGTTGTAATGACCTATATTTACTTATGGAGACGTCATTATTAAATAAAATATTAAAGTTAACCATTTGATTAATCATTTGTTAAGATTAACCCTAATTCACATCATGGGAGTAAGGCCAGGTTTAGGTAACATGTTATAAGAAGGCCACGATGAGACAAATAATTTTTTAATCGAGAATTTTAGTATCTATATACAAAGAATATGGCTAGTTTCCAAATATTGACATGGTGTAATGTGATAGATGGTAGCATGTGATAAGAGCATGTTTAAAGAATTCCATTTAGAAACAATGGTCGTGTCATCCCACAAACTGTTTCTTTACTGGAAGTTAGCTTTCAACACTTAAAAGGGCCTAGATCTAAGAACTAACGGATTCTAAGAGACAAAATGTTTCAAGAGGTTTGTTACTAAAAAATTTCATCTTTCCATGGGGCTTTGGGTAAGGTAAAACACTTAACAAGTGAATGGGCTAGGACGAGATGGACATAATATTTTTAGAGAAAATATCAGTGATATGTTGAGAAATTTTGTGTTCCACCGTGGGATGATCAAGAAGTAAACGTGGAAGGGTCAACTTGAGAAACAAGAGTCGGGATGGGAACAAAGATTGTTAATTAAAAAACAAGGTTTTGTCGTACCTTGGGGTTTTTCCAAAAGTATTCAAATAAATGAGAGTGTGGTCCGAGATATTCATGTCTTGAGAGACAAGAAGAATTGTTTATTGATGGCACACTTAAGAACTTAGACATTTTTTTTTTGAAACTTTATAAGTGATTTGTCTATGAAATATGTACAAGGTGGAAAGTGATCGAATTATATATAAATAGGATATGCAAACTTAAAAGGGTCCCCATTTTTTATGGATTAAGTACAAAATGGGGGGTTGTTTTTTTACTATAACAAAACCCTAAACTATTTAAAGTATTAATCTCTTAATCTATCTATATATTGTGCTTACCCAATGATGACCACCACTAGTATACCAACATAATATGTATTTAATATATATTACTACTACATGAATGTTGGTATGTATTCTACTATATATATAAACATAATATGTGAGTATATATATAGCCATAATATGTTGATATATAATAAATAATATCTATATAGTACTATTTTGATGTATATATACCAGTATATACATACTTTTACAGATATTGGTATATAGATGTTGACATATATATGAACATAATATTGATATATCTATGTGTATATATACATAGACATATACCTAAATTTGGCTATTCACCTAAGATTGCATGAGGACTTGCAACGTTTCAAATGTGAGGAAGACATTGAAATTTCATTTTGAGGCCTTTACTACTATCAAAAGTGTGATTTTTTCCCTTGATACTCCCTCTTTTAACCAATGATCATTCCTATTTTTTCACAATTACTTGCATTATGGTCATGACATCCTGATGAGGTGTGATGTTAAATTCAAATCTCTTCCCTTACTTTTAATTGAGTTATTTGAGCTAGAGCTTGCCTTTTCTAATATGAGTATCAGATCTTACAACCCTAGTAAATATCTAGTAATCAAATCATTAGTTTTCATATATATGCACCCCCAGGGTGAAAATTTCCACATGGTTTTCATTGTTAGGTAGCTGAAGATGGACCAATGTTGGTTGGATTACTCCTAGTTTAGACAAGAAAGCTGTCGACTCATAAATAATGCTCTAGTCAAACACATGGTGGAAATGCACACAACATAAGCATCGTTGGATAATTAATCAATTTAAAGGTTTTGGAAAATGGCATGGATATTTTCAAGCATGGAATTTCATGAAAATATCATATGCCAAAATACAAGCAATTACCCACACTAGTGAGAGTTATATTTGTCAATGGAATTACACCCTACTCTACTTTTGGGATGTAAACAATTATGAAGTATTTGTGTACTCGGGAGCCATTCATGGTTCAATACACCCTCCCTACACTATATAACATCTACAATAAGTAAAGGCCAACGGGTGATGTTTATAATATTATAGGATTGGTCAAGAAAACAACCAAATTGTGTTTTGAAAAATTGTTCAAATGGTCCAATATGAAGGCCATATGTTGGTGTATATTGAAGTTCGATGACAAGGCATATGTGGATCCATGCTAGGTATATGCAGATTGTCTTTACAATTGTAATTTGAACTTGTGTACTCCTATTTTAATATAAATTATGTTATTCTAAGTTTTATTTTATAGAAGTACGTAGACTATTGATCCATAATGGATCTTGTTAACTCAAGCCGAAGTTTTCTGTATGTTTGAAGTCCAAGATGGACCTAGATAGCAAAATTGTTCTTGACATGTGTTTTTAACATCCCAGTTGCCCATGAAATCAGAGCCAATTCGAAGAGCTCAATGCGGTGATACTTGTGGTATCTCTAAATTTTAATTTAGCCTTCGTACTAGGGAGAAAACACCCGTTAAAGTTTATGGGGAATAGGTGAAAAAGGGCCTTGCGGACCATGTGGAATTCACACAATTCGACACGTGGAAATGGCTAAGTCAATAGGTCAAAGTTCATCTCCAATGCATATCTCCAGGTGAATGGTGAGATTTTGGGCTTTGATTGGTTAAAGATTCATATTATAAGTCATGGGTGCATTAATAAGTTTATGGCACAGTTGCAAACCTATGGTTTCTAAACCATATGACATACCATAAATGAAAATAAAGGTGCACATTTTCTTTAATGTTAAAACATGCCTAAGGTTGAAATTATGTGTAAAAACCATGGTGGGGACAAGGGAAAGATATGCTTTACAAACCATATAACTATATGGTAGGTGGGTGCAAAGACTTATGATATCTGTTGGGTTGTGTTATATTGTTTCCATGACTAACCTACCCATGGTTTTCAGTCCATGGTTTTGGACATGATGGTTTTCGGTCCATGGTATTGGATTCTTTGACATGTATAAATATGTATTATAACATTGAAAGGAATATAATGAAAAATCAAGCTGGTAGTTCCGGTTTTGGGATCCAGGGGAAATCTTTATGTATATGTGTTTTATGTGTTATGCTCTCGACTTGGTTATTTTCTGTGTTTTGGAATTCATATGCAGGTAATTTTTGTATAGGGTTAAAACCTACATTTGGTATCACAACCATTTTGGTTTCAAGCGGACGCCTTTGTTGCTGGGGGTTTTGCTCATGCCTATGGTAGACCCTGTTCAGTGGGAGATCTGTGAGATCAATTCTGGTGGTGAAAAAAGATGGTGAGCAATGGAAAGATAGAGATCGAGAAATTTAATGGTCAGAGATTTGAGTTGTGGAAACATAATATGGAGGATCTTTTGGTGGATAAAGTTCAGTGGATCGCGGTAGATCTGGGTACTAAACCAAAGAGAGTGTCCGATGAAGAATGGAAGAAGTTGGATCGGAAGGCAAAGAGAACAATACGATTGTGTCTCAGATTCAATACTTCTGAATGTATCAGGGGAAGATACGGTGAAGGCTTTGTGGGAAAAAGTTAGGGACTTTGTACCAATCTAAGTCTCTGGTGAATAAACTGTTCCTGCGGAAAAAACTATATAAACTGAGGATGAAAGATGGAGACTCGGTGACAGAGCATATGAACGCATTTAATACTATGGTAAGTCAGTTAGCATCTATTGATATTAAAATTTCAGATGAAGATAAGTGCATCAGTTTGTTGTGTGCTCTACCAGATTCATGGGATAGTCTGGTTATTGCAATAGGTAGCAATGCAACTGCTTTGCAGTTTGATGAAATAGTCTCAGCCTTGCTGACGGAGGAGATGAGACGGAAAAATATGGACAACCAGAATGGTGATGCGTTGTCTGTACGAGGACGGTCCCAGAACAGAAACAAAAATAAGTCATCGAGTGGGAGATCTAAATCTAGAGGGAGATCTAAATCTCCAGGAAAACCTACAAAGGTGGTGTGCTGGAAATGCGGAAAGGAAGGGCACTTCAGAAGGGAGTGTAAATCTAAAGCTCCTGATAAAGGAAAGGGATCTGATGATGCTCCTTCTGCAGAGGCAAAAACCACCTCAGATGAAGGTGGGGATGTGTACTTGGCTTCTTCAAGTACACATGTAGATCATGAGACATGGTTAATTGACTCAGGTGCATCCTTTCATTCACTCCCCATAGAGAGTGGTTCTGCGAGTATGAGAAATACGATGGTGGTGATGTCTTCTTAGGAGATGATAGGAAGGCTAGAATCATTGGTCGCAGAAAAATAAAGTTGAAGTTGCAAGG
>APFE030337703.1:27284-43515 GCA_000404065.3 Pinus taeda | reverse complement strand
TCAGCATTCCCCCATTCCTTGGCCTGCACCCAGTGTTCAATGTGGACCGCCTTCGACCATACTTTCCACCATTACTAGACACATCCAACATTGTAGAACAGCTCCAACCCACAGAATTAAATCCAGATTGCATGGAACAAGCTGCAACTGATCGGATCATGGACACACAGATCAAGAACACTCACCAACAGAATATCCAACTGTATCGAGTTGTCAAAGCAGGGCAACTCCTTCAGCAGGGCAAGTGGTTCACCAGGGAACAGGTTCAGCAGAAGTTTCCTCATCTCATGGAGGAGCTCAACGCAATGGGGACCATTGCTTCCTAAGGGGGGAGGAATGATCCGGGTGGATATTGGTGGCCACCTTCCAAGTCCACCTGGATCAGGTGTGCTATGTACTTGCAACCTACAACACTTTCAGAGATTAGCTTGTTTTTTTCCCTTTTTTCTTTTTCCCTTTTGTTTCTCTTTTCTTTTTCTCTTTTTTCTCTTCCCTTTTTTTTTTCTTTTTTTTAAGAGACATCAGGGGTGCCTCAATGAGGTTTTCACCCCTACCATCTTCCTTGGGCGCCTTAAAAAGGTTTTCACCCAAGGATCGTTTTATTCCCATTCTTTTCCATAGAGACAGCAGGAGCGCCTCAATGAGGTTTTCACTCCTACCATCTGCCTTGGGTGACTCAGAAAGGTTTTCACCCAAGGATCTTTTTTTTTTATTGCATTCTTCTTTTTTCCTTTTTTTCTTTTTTTTTTTTATTTTTTTCCTTTTTTTTTTAATATAAAATGATGCTCAGGGTGTGCCCAAAACAGAGGCAAAACCCTTCTCTATGACCAGCACTGATTTTTCCATAGTTTTGACGAACTCTTGCCTCGAAAGAGGTTTCCTGTAGATCTTTAGTCGATGCCCATTGATGAGAATGGGGATGGCTTCTTCATCAATAGTCCGGATAAGGATAGAACCATTGTCATTACACTTTTCCACTGCATATGGTCCTAGCCACCTCGTTCTCAGCTTCCCTTTGAAATCCTTATGTATGGAATCATACAGCGGTGCCCAATCTCCCGGCTGGAATTGTTTGTCATTGAGGTGCCGATCATGGCACACCTTCCTCTGAAGTTGAGTCACTTCTGAGTGGAGGAGGGCCTGCATTCGAAGTTTGTCTAACCCATTCAGCTGCATTAACCTTTCTTGTTGAGCATGGATGAGATCTAGGTCCAGCTGAGCTGCCATCCTCAATGTGTTGTATTCAAAATTGATTAACAATAGAGTTCTCTTCCCATAAACCAGCTCACAGGGTGTGAAACTGGTGGTGGTCTTCCTAGTGGTGTTGTAGGCCCAAGTTGCCTCAACCAGGCGATCTGCCCAAACCCTTCTGCTACTGCTCACCACCTTAGTCAAGATCCCCTCTAATGCTTTGTTCGTGACTTCCACTTGCCCATTTGCTTGAGGATGATATGGGGTGGAAGTCTTATGCTTGATTTTGTGATGAGCAAGCAAGTATTCAATCAAATTGGAGGTGAACTGGCTTCCCTGATCGGTGACTAACTCTCTTGGGTAGCCAAATTTGTAGAAAATGTTTTCTCTTAAAAAATCGGCCACCTTTTCTTCTGTTGCTGCTTTGATTGCCTTGGTTTCTGCCCACTTTGTCAGGTAATCTGTGCACACAATGATGTAAGACTTTTGCCTTGAAGGAGGGTTTATAGGACCCACAAAGTCCATACCCCACTTCTCAAATGGCTCAAGAGTCACTTGAGGTTGGAGAGGCATTTCGTCCCTTGGGGTTGGTTTCCCCATCCTTTGGCATCAGTTACATTGGCTGATATATCTTCTGACATATTGATGAAGAGTGGGCCAATAGTAGCCTACCTGTAGAATTTTGAAGGCAGTCCTCTTGGCTGCAAAATGTCCTCCACAAGGCCCATCGTTACAAATTAGGAGGATGTCAAAGACTTCCTCCTCCCTTACACAATGCCTTAAGATCTGATCAGGGCCAAGTTTGAACAAGTTGCCCCTGATCCAAGTGAATGAGGCACTTTCTCTCACGATTATGCTCTTCTCCTTTGAGGATAAGTGCGGAGGGAACTGTGCATAGACCAGATAGTTGGCTATATCAGCAAACCATGGGGAGAGTACTGAGATAGCAAACAGATGCTTATCTGGCATTTGGTCATCCACTATTTCTTCTTCACCTATAGTCAAATTCACTCTAGACAAAAAGTCAGCAACAACATTTTCTTTACCTGGTTTGTCAACGATGGTAAAATCAAACTCCTGCAGCAAAAGTAACCATCTAATAATATGAGCATTCACATCCGGCTTATTCATTAAATATCTGATTGTAGCATGGTCAGTGTGTACAAATGTTTGATAGCCAGTGATATAATGTCGGAACTTTTTCGGGGAATGGACCATAGCCAGGAACTCTTTCTCAGTTACCGTATAATTCATTTCCGCCTTGGATAATTTTTTGCTGAAAAAGTATATAACATATGGGAGTTTTTCTTCAACTTGTCCTAAGGCTGCCCCTATGGCTTTGTTCGAGGCATCAGTGTGGATGTTGAAAGGTAGGGCCTAGTTTGGGCCTCTCAGAATTGGAGCAGACACCAACTTATCCTTCAACTCATTCAGAGCCTTCTAGCAGTCATCCGACCATTTAAACTCAACGTCTTTTGCTAAGGGGCCAAACAATGGCGAGGCTATATTACTACAATATTTAATGAATCTACGATAATATCCTGCTAAGCCTAGGAAACTCTGGACATATCTCACCTTCTGAGGAGGTGAGACTCTTTTGATGATAACAACTTTACTGGGATCCACCTGTAACCCCTGGCGAGAAATGGTATGGCCTAACACGGTCCCTTCAGTCATCAGGAACTCACATTTCTCAGGACTGAGGGACAGGTTCATCTCAATGCACTTGCTCAAAACTTTTCCCAAGTTGGATAAGGTTTCTTGGAAGCCAGACCCGTAAGGAGTAAAGTCATCCATATAGATTTCTACCGAATCATGGACCAACTCGGCAAATATGCTTAATACAACCCTCTGGAAGGTGGCAGGGGCATTACATAGCCCAAAGGGAAGGACGCGGTAAGCATAGGTACCCCATGGACAAGTGAAAGTGGTCTTATCTTGGTCCTCCGGGTTCATTTGGATCTGATTATACCCGCTGAACCCATCTAGGAAACAGAAAAACCTCTTCCCTGCCAGACCATCCAACACTTGATCTATGAAAGGTAAAGGGAAGTGGTCTTTCTTGGTGGCTTTATTCAATTCTTTGTAGTCCACACAGATTCTCCATTTACCATTTTTCTTGAGCACCAACACCAGAGGGGAAACCCATTCACTATTCGAGATGGGATAGATGAATCCCGCATCCAACAATTTTTGCACTTCTTCTTTAACAATGTCCTTGAGGGCTGGATTCATTCTCCTCTGAGGTTGCCTGACTGGTTTACAGTCCTCCTTGATGTAGATATGATGAGTACAGACTGAGGGATGGATTCCCTTCATTTCCTTGTAGCTCCAAGCAAAGGCCTCCAAATGGCAGGTCAAGAAGCTACATAGCTCCTTTTCCAGAGAGGGAGAGAGAGAGAAGCTTATCTTCAAAGTCTTCTCAGGGCCAACCTCCACATTTTTAACTCTGGGGGTGGTCAGATTAGTGGCACCTAGGTCCACTAAAGCATTGGCTTGGTTGTCTTCCACCAATTCTTCCAAGGATAACGCAGTAGGGGGAGGATTTTGGATTAAGTTTTCAATCAAATCATCCTCGGTTGGAGGACCTCCCTTTCTGGCTTCTACTATGCATAATGGTGCAGAGTATAACTCATCCTCTTCTTCTTCTTCCAACTAGAGGGGTAAGTCATGTTCTAGCAGAGGTTGGGTAGGAGGGTATAGGACCAGCTGTTTGGACATAGGCACCCTTTTGATGGTCATGCTGCCGGCTCGACAATTGGTGTACGCATCTGCAGTAGCTAGCCAAGGCCTTCCCAAAATGAGGGGATATCCCGTGATTTTTGCCTTAGGCTGGAGGACCAAAAAGTATGCAGGGTATTCCCACGAGTCAACAGAGACCAAGATATCCTCCACAATCCCTTCAAGAGTCATGGTGGAGTGGTCTGACAATTGCAACACTGTCGAAGTCTTCCTTAGGGAACTCTGAAGGTTGAGCTTAAGCATGGTGTTCCTGGTCATCACATTGATGGTAGCCCCTAGATCAATTAGAGTGTGGGGTATAATGGTGCCATTGATGTGGACATCAACTACAGGGTTCCCAGGGTCCAAATACTTTGGAAATATTACTTGCCCCAACATGAGATCAGACAGTTGTCCTATGACATTGATGGTCGAGGCATCTTTCTTTCGTCTGCTTGGGTGCTTGAAACACTTCTCCTTAATAAATTTGTTGTATATCGATACATCTTTTATGGCCTCGAGAAGTGGAATTTTCACACACAACTGCTTGAGTTCTCCCAGAAGCTCATCCTCTTTTGGGTTGGGTTGTGTGGTCGCTGTGAGTCGCTCAAGAAAGGGTGGAATGGCTTGGGGTTCACTTTCCTGTTTCTCTTCCTCCTCTTTTAGGGGAGGAGGTTGGCGTTCTGGATGGACCTTCCCAGATCGCAGGTTGATCTCCTGGATCTCCACAACGTAGGTAGGGCATGTTGTCTCCCCAGTATATACCTGTTGGGCCTGTCTGTTGTTGGGGTTCGAGTTCGGTTGAGCAGGCATATGGGGTTGTCTTGGAGGAGTAGGAGGTAATGGTTGAGGTTGAGTTGGTGGTGGAGGCAAAATGGCAGGAGGAGTGTTGTATTGGGGCCTCCACCCCAGTTGAGGTGCATTCCACTGGGGTTGCGGCTGGGCATGAGAGTGAAATGAGTAAGAAGGAGGTTGAGTTTGGTATGGAGATGGATAAGACCATGGATGAGGTGTGGACCAGGAAGGATGATTAGGGGGACCCCAAGAAGCATATGAGTAGGTTGGTTGGGGTGGTAATAAGCCTGGGATGACCCTTGCATTCCCTGTTGATAAGGTCTGGGTCCATGAGACCTCCTTTGGTTGAGGAAGTAGAGAGGTTCAATAGCCACCTCGGTCCCTAGGTACATGGCTTTAAATCTAGGCAAGGTAGGACATTGGTTGGTGGGATGGTCTTCCGCACAAATGAAACATACCTCTACGGAGTGTAATGGGCACTCATTCTTTGGGTGCTTCCTTGTGCATCTAGGACAAAAAATGGCCAAAGCCCTCTCAGCTTCTTCTTTCTTTTGCTGAATGCAAAAGGTATCAAGTTGCATGGAAACGGTCTGTCTCATTTTTCCCTTAAGGTCTTCCATCTTGTTAGAAAACTCATGCTTGGAGAAAGAGGTACTAGCCGAGAGATGATTCCCCCTACCTCTCTTCCGGGCCGCCCTAGAATGGTTTCTAAACATGGTCTTTATGTCCTCATAAGGTAGCTGGTAGATGTCTCCTCCAGCCAGTAGGTTAAGGGTGTCCAGAAGGTCTTCAGGGACTCCTCGAAGCAGAACCAACTTCAGAGATTCCAGGTCAAGTGTGCACCTGGCCCATTTATAACTGAGTTGGAACCTCTCCTCATAGTCTTCCAAAGATTCGTCATTGCCCATGGTCATCCAAAAGATTTCTCCCTTAGTTTCCTTGGACCTACAATAGTCTCTGTAGTTGGCATTGAAAGCTTGCTGCATCTGAGCCCAAGTGGTGATACTGTTTCCAGGTAACCCCGTGAACTAGTGTAATGCTGCATCCTTGAGGGTAGAGGGAAAGAGTTTCTTCTTTTGCTCATCATCAACATAGTCATAAGTTCGACAAAGGACAACAAACTCAAACAGGAAGGTATCAGGGTCCTTAGTAGTCATACCATGGAAATGAGGTGGCGCGGAGGGACTTATGTTTTTCATTTTCATGTCTCCATTGGTCTCTCGGATGGGAAAGGCACCCTCTATTCTCTCATCCTCTCTTCTACCATTTCGGTTTTCAACCATGGCTTCAGATGGAGTGTTCGCTAACTCTTCTTCTGTTATAGGATCTTCGTATATCTCTGGAGATTCACCTATAGGTTCTTCTGGCTCACTGTCACCAGAGAAAAGAGAAGGTTGACTCAGTGATGTGGTGGGGGTGTTGGGTAAGAATTTTCCATTTTTATCTCTGTTCCTACGAGGCATGAAATGGAAAGACTTTTTCTTGCTTTTTTTTTGTATTTTTTCTTGTCCCTGCAAAACTAAAATAGATTGAACTGCAACTAACTATCTTACTGAAATGAAAATGCAGAATTGAAATGAAAGCAGGACAAGATTAATGTATTTTGCTCAAATGAAATTGTGGAATTAAAACGCTACTTTACGCTTGCGGAATTGAAATGCTAATCTATGAAAGCAAGAAATGACTACTTTACTTTTGCGGAAAAGAAATTGTAGAATGGAAATGAAATAAACTACTTAGCAGAAGGTTGTAGGAGAAAATAGAAGAAAAGAAACAATCACCAATACTCTGACGCTTCCCTGGCAACGGTGCCAAAAATATGGTGGGCCCCAGTATTGCACCAATAATGTTGCAACTCCTAGGACTCCCTTCATTAATTTTATCAACCCGGTAGTTCGTAACAAACTTGGAAGCGACAGTGTTGTATGCACAAGTACTAGCTCTTGCCATAGTTCTCACTTGGTCAGCTGGCACAATTCTGCTAGGGGCTTTAGCCAACTTCTATGAGCTCTTAGCAGAAGCTTTTAAGTGATGGATGAAAGCTAACTCAAAGGAATCTATTCGAGTTGCGAAAAGAGATTGACAAACTGAAGGAAAGCGCAAACCCTAGCAAACCCTAATTTTACCAGCTAGTCCTACTGATGCAAAGACGAGGGTGCAAACTATTGAAAGTGATGCCATTACTTCTATGATAGGAAAATGCACGTGTTTACGCTACCTTTATCCTAAGAAAACATCTTTTTGTATTTTTGATTAAGTTGTCAATTTTCTCATGCATATGCTTGAACTGTGCTTTATTGTGCAGAGGTGGACCGAGGAAGAGGAATGCTTGAGAAAGGTTGGAAAGGTTTAGAGAGGGTTTACAGTGTCCCTAACACTCTTCTAGAGAGTTTCACAAAGTTTGGCTATAAGGAAACCTCATTTGTGAGCTTCTACAGGAAGTTTGCAGGGGTTCTACAGGATGTTTCAGAATTTCTACAGGATGTTTGGAAATTGCTTTTTAGGGGATGGATGAGTGAGGGAAGGTGCATGGATGGATCTGGAGGTAGGATAGGGGTCTAAAAATGGCCTAAGGACTGGTGGATGGAGCGGTGAAGAGGTGTATAAGGCTGACTTGGCTTGAAGAAGGCTAAGGCAATGATGAGTAAGGAGGTAAGGTTACGTGGAAAAAAAGGATAGATGGGAAATGAGTAACTTAGCTAAGAGACAGAACAGGTGGCTCAGATGATACTTTGGGTGGATGAAAGAATGGAGAATATGCCTTGCATGGCGTACCTTGATCAAATCAGCAAAGGCTTGCAAATGATCAAATCTTGAACTAGTCTAGTCTAACCATCAACAACATAAATGAACAACAACTTTATTTGGGAAGAAAACCTTGTACATTATCTATGAAAATAAACATTTCAGATGTCCAAACCCATGACTAATCTCTGCTAATAAAAAAACAGCACACTAAGGATTGCATAGTCAAGCAAACTAGTGTTTTTGTGAGGCATCATTGTTTCCTCAATTCCAGCCCCAAATTCCAATAAGGATGAGGTGAAACCAAGAGTGTGGTTGTCCCTTTTCTTGGAAATTTTTCTATTATTATACTATCAAAGCCCATAAAGCAATTTCATTCATAAACAGTCATCTATTCCAGCAACATAACGAAATCTACATAACAAAAATATGTTCAAATGCGTAAAGGAAAACAGTGATATGTAAAGGAAAAGTAACAATACAGAAAGGAGGCCCTAGGCTCTCAAGTTGGGCCCAACCCTGAGAGATATGGCTGCTATGAAAAACTCAGATTTGATAGGAAACCAAACTGCTTCTCATTATCCAAGAATAATCATAAGAGTCATGCCAAAAATGGCTACAAAAGAACAAAATAGGACTGGTAGCACTGAGGTGCAAAAAACACAATAGTTTCAAAATTCTTTTTATGAAGGCTGAGGCCTTAACATTTATACATCACAAGGGACCTAGCTAGCCTCCCCAATTTGTGGAACTCAGCTATCAAACTATGAGTTAAACAGTCCCTTCTAAATTCTGCTCGACTACCTTCTAGATTCAGTTTGGTGGTCTTTGGAGCTCGCAGTTGGTGGTGAAGATCCCGAGGAAGGGTTATTTGATGCCATAGGAAAACCCCCTTCGAATCCTCACCTCAGGCTTGGCTACCTTATAACCCATGATTGCTTTGACTTTGCCCCAATATGTGTCAAAAAACCTGAAATAAGCACGTGTTAACCACCTAGGAAAAATGACTTCCCTTATTCGTACAAATGACATAAATATACTAAAAATAATGCACAAACTATAGAAAATGAAGGATTTGAACAAGGACTGAACAAGGATAGTTAGGCCAAATGAGCCCAACAAGTTACCAATTTTGGGGCTCATCAGTTGTTACAAAACCCTTCCCCTTGGGGGAACACCATCCTTGGTGTTCAACAACACCTACAACTAACAAGGTTTCTATAAAAAAAAACATACTTCCCATGGAGCATTATGACTTAGCTTGTTGCAATATTTACAATGATCAACTTGCTGAGAAGGAAACTGACACAATGACATAACAAGTATAACATCATAATTACATGACACCCATACCACTTTTTGTAGCTTTATAACATAGCACATGGAAGTATTTACATCCATATACATATGTACATATACCAAACATCACCAAAAAATGTACAGAAAACATATACCAAATACATATTTCAAAACATCTGCTCAACCAACAAATAAGGAAGGATAGATAGCCCACATATGACCTACCATCTCCCATGTAGTTTCATTGGGCCCAAAATTCTTCTATTGTAGTTTAACTTACTCAATTGATCGGTTCCATTGAATGAGAGTATTTCTCTAGAATATACACTGAGGCTTCGACTGGAATTATCCACTTGGCTCCACCTGCAATACACTCCAATCAATCACATGATCAACATCTTTAACATACTTCTTAAGTAATGACACATGGAAAAAATCACGGAATTTCATTATCAGAGGTAGTCAAGTCAATAGGAAACTGGCCCAATCCTCTCAATGATAATGGAGGGTCTATGAAACTAGGGTGCAAGGTTGTTACATAATCCAATCCGTAAGGGGATCTTCTTTGGTTTGATGTAAAATTATGCATGTTCCCCAACCTAGAACTCCTTGAACAACTTGTTCCAATCTACATATCTCTTCTTCCTATCATCAAATCTTCTTGATTACCTGCATTTCCCACTCCATTTCCGCCAACATTTCTAGTCCAATAAACACCCTATTAACCAGATCGTTCCAATTGACAGGAGTATTGTAACATTTCCCATAGAATTCCTCAAATAGACTCATCTTCAAAGATCCATAATACGCATTGTTGTAAGCGAACTCTACTAGTATAAGGTAATATTCCCACTTACACAGCTCATGCATCACATACATCCTCAACATGTCCTCTAATTTCCTATTAACCCTCTCTATCTGTCCATATGTCTACAAATGATATGTTGTACTGAAGGCCAACGTTGTGTCCAAACCTGCAAACAACTCCTTCCAAAACTTTTAAGTGAATTTCACATCCCTATCTACACAATATTCTTCATAACTCTATGCAATTTGACCACATCCCATATGACACCTTTGATACATTGCTAGCTAAGAATGTATACATAGCTTGAATGAAGTGCACAACCGTTTTCAACCTATCCACCACTACCATGATGGAATCATGTTGTCTCACTAGCCTTGGCAACCCTGTGATAAAATCCATGGAAGTAACCTCCCATTTCCATTCTGGAATCACAATCTGTTGCAGTAGTCCACCTAGATGCACCCGCTGAAAATAAAAATCCCTAGCCACAAGCTTTCCTACATCCTTCTTCATATTTAGCCAATAATAAAAACTTTTCACTGCAGTAAATCTCTTATGATAGCCTTGGTGACCTGAATATGGTTTCGCATGAAACTCCCTCGCGATCACCTTCTTAAGCTGTCTATTATCTGGCACATATATCTTGTCTCTAATTCTAACCAATCCATCTGTTGTGAGATGATAGTCCACATCATGTGCACCTGCATCTATACATGTACCTCTGCCACTACCTGTATCACAACCTGTACCTATACCTATACCACCAAATGTGCCTACACCTGTACTTGTACTACCACCTATACCTGTACCTATGCCACTATTTGAACTCTATTGCAACCTGTGCAAAATATCCATATGCCTAACATCCTACTAACCTACCATCAATATCCTATCCTCTAGGTCTACCTGATAGGATCTCATAGCTGCTAATTTATTTACTTGTATCCATCTGCTAAGAGAATCTACCACCCTATTCTATTTACCTATGATATATCTGATATCAAAATCAAACTCATTGATCATGGCCAACTACCGAGCCTACTTACCATTCAGATTCGTTTGGTCAAATAGATATCACAAACCACTTTGATCACTTATCAATACAATCCCCCTACCCAGAAGATAGTGCTTCAAAAACTTCAATGCATGTATGGTAAGTGCCAACTCAAGATCATGTGTGAGGAACTTCTTCTCATTTTCATTTAATTTTCATGACTCATAGCATACCACCTCTCCATCTTACATAAGGACTCCACCAAGTATTCTCTTGACCCATTTGTGCATACTACAAACTCTTTGTCTGGATCTGCAATCTTTAACACTGGGGCATGTGTCAACAACTACTTGATCTAGTCAAAACTGGCTCCACACTCCTTTTTCCATTCAAACTTCTTACCTTTCCTTTACAATGATGTAATAAAATAAGAAATTTGTGAGAATTTCCTCATGAACCTCTTGTAGTAACCTTCCAATCCCATGAAGGATCTCACCTCAACTACATTTTTGGGAGCTTTTCACTCCATCATAACTCTTATCTTCTCTGGGTGCACTACTATGCCATCCTTGGAAACTATATGTCCCAATTAGTGTACCTCACTCTGAAAGAAGTTGCACTTTTTTAGGTTAACATACAACTGATGCTCTCTCAACAATCTCAACGCTACTCTTAATGCTCGGCATGCTCTTTTTCATTTTTCGTATATACCAAGATATCATCAATGAACACAATAACAAACTTGTCCAAGTATAGATGCAATACACTATTCATCAAACACATCAAGGTAGCTAGAGAATTAGTTAAACCAAATGGAATGACAACAAACTCATAATGCCCATATGTGGTCTAGAAAGTTGTCTTGTAGATGTCCTTTTCTTTAATGCGTACTTGATGATATCCAAATCAAAGATCAATATTCGAGAACATTGTTGCTCCATTCAACTGATCGAACAAGTCATCAATACTTGGTAACAAATACCTATTCTTAATGGTCACTTTTCAACTTCTTGTAGTCAATGAATATCATGAGAGTACCATCTTTCTTCTTCACTAACAATATTGGTGTGCCCCATGGTGATACAATTGTCCTAATGTATCCCTTGTCCAACATTTCTTTCAACTACAACTTCAACTCTATCAACTCAGGTGTAATCATCTTGTATGTTTCTTGTAATGTTGGAGCTGCCCCTTACACAACCTCAATAGAAAAATCTAGTTCCTTGTGACATGGAAACTTTGAAATATTTGCGGGAAACACATCTTCAAACTATTGTAGAAATGGATACCTTCTCAGAACATCTTCATCCTCAACTTCCTTACCTTTGTCACTACATATATTTACGAAAAATAACACGCACCCTTTTCTACAACTGCACTTTTCCTACATAACTGTCACCATACTAACTGATGTCACTTTATTCTTACCTCACAAAACTCTTTATTCCCCATTATTATCCAAGCACTAAATTTTTTTTTCATGACAATCCACCTTGTTTCAATAAAGGCACAACCAATCAATTCCTAACAACATATTCTATGACCCCAATGGTAGTATATTCAAATGTGTTGAGGTAGGCATACCATTCAAATTAAATGCACAAGCTCTTACCCAATGGCAAACTTGCTTCTTTGTTCCTGTAGCTAGCTACAGTAACGAAGACTCTACATGCATTGCACTTATCCACCAGGTCAGGACTAACATAACTATAATTAGATCTAGGTTATATCAAAATAGAAACAACTTGATCAAAAATATTACCATCCATCTCAATGTTAGATTCCTGATGGTCTCCATGTTTGTTATCCCATGATGCATAGATACGAGGAATTCTTTAACCAACATCCCGAATAGTATTTGACTCTTTTGCACTATATATCTAAGGCCTTCCAGCCTAATTCTGTAGAAAATCTCTCTTGTGATGATCTTTTCCATAAGTCCAACACTCTATAGGCTTCCAGCCTACATCCCTGTTCTACTCCTCATGTCGAAATCCCTGCCCTCTGTCAGATGCATTGAATTTATTTGATGGCGTTGCATTCTCTTTATTACTTGTACCCTAAGGTTTTGATCGCTTCTTGTCCCATTTTCCTTTCCTCTTTTGGCACTATAATTTTTTTTATGTACATTGCATTTTAGAATGGTAGTGATTTTGATGCTGATTTAAAAAGTGCTAATTCTACACCATGCCCTTTTTTTAAAAGGCTTTTTTTTTTAATTTTCTAATGTATAAAATGTAAACAATTATTTGGTAAATTTAATCATTTTTGAAGTGGTCTTTTTCTTCATATTTTCTTGTTTTTATTTTTTATGTTGTTTTGTTTTGTAGTGAGGTTTTTATTGTCTTGCATATTTAAAGAAGAAGGTCGATATTTTGAATTTTCGATATTCTACATATTTATACATCGTTAATTAATTTTTTAATCCACATGAAATAATTGTCTCTAAAAAACAATATTTATAAACAATTGACATAAAAATAACCATTTTTAACATAAATATAACAAAAAATCTACACGTTTTGATATTTTTGCTAGAAATGACATGTCAAAATCACAATTTTTATCGGAAATTTTTAACTAAAAGTGGGTAAATAATAGTTTTTTTATGAATTTCATGTCAAAATAATAATAATAATCACTTTTTTCTCAAAAAATAATGATTAACTTAAAAATTAATGTGAAAATCACATAATACAAATATTGAACGTATAACAACCTTAATTCAGTGTATATTCTTCTCATAAAATGTCAAAGTCAAAAAGTTACAAGTATAACTAATTAATAGTTACAAAAAATGAGCTTGATTTCCCAACTTTACTTAAATTTAATCAACAATGCAACATAATCCAAACCCTTTGTCCTCTAGAATTTCATCGCTGTCTTCTTCCACAATATTTTCTGTTTCATTTTGCTCATTTTCCTCTTCTAATGCATCTTTGATGTCTACAAATCTCCCATTGTATGCCTTTCCAATCATTCCATGTAATGGTGGTTGGGGTTCCTTTTCCTTTTTTGCCACACGTGATTCACTAAAATCACATTTCTTCAACCCAATTTCTTGCATTGCATCTGGAAGAAATTGAAGAGCATTAATTCTTTTCTGAATGTAATTGCATTGTATTGGATCTTTTTCAATTGCGATGTAATTTTTTCTTTTTTAAAGGCAATATGCTAGTGTTGTATCTAATTATCAATCACAAAAGAAATAATGAAGTAAATTAGTACAATAACATATTTATTAGGAAGTAACATATTGAAATTCATTTCCATATAATGAAACTTAGTTGAGCTAGAAAATAAATCTAGAACCCAATCTCCTTCATTTGAACATATGTCTATAGGATAGTTAATCAATAATTGTGGTTTTATATAAATGTTAACTATCTCTCCTTTTGGTTTTTTGTCTTCATATGTTATTTTTCTCACAATAACATCATAAGTCAGTATTTGGCTATGAATCTTTCCATCTACATGATTAAAAATCATAGACATATAGCTATCATCTTTTGCCCAACTATCAATATGGATGAACTCACAATCATTTATAAATGGTTTATATTCATGGTTAAGAAGATTTTACTTTTGCCTATAACATGAAATAGTAAAAGTTCAATTAACTTGTACATAGATGAATTTTTCAACATTAATCAAATATACATTTTAAACTTCTTACCATGTAAGCTGCATCCTTGAATTTGTTTTCCCCTTGAAGCTTGACAATAACATTGCCAATTGTGTGTTTGAATGAAATATCACAAATCTCCATACTGGTGATGATCTGACTTCTAGAAATCCCACAACCACTTTACTAAAAGTTTGATAAGTATATGGGTCATTATCATAGTCAATGCTTGGAATATTGAAACCATGGAGAGTATCTACAATAACTAGGGCATAATCCCTTTTAGGTGTGAGTTTAGCAATGTCTTCACAATCGCCTTGTATTACTTGATATTGAATAGTGTCTAGCCCATTCCAAATGAAATGAGTAAGAGTTGGATCAAGTTCAACATTCTTACTACGTTGCTTCTTCAGTCTTTCCATCTTTATTTTTTCAATAAAGGTTCTGAAACTATCTGGTGCTCCATTCTCATCCTTCTTCATGTTTTATAAAATAAACATATATATGTGTAAGTTATAAATTAAAAATAGTGCACAGATGAATAAAAATGAATGTAGAAATCAACACATCTTTTTAAATGCAAGATAAACAACTTTTAATGTTTGTGTAGAACTTGAATCTATATAGTTGCATACAACATCATCCCAACTATCTTCATTCAACAATTTAACCATTTGTTCTTGAATTTTCATGTAAACTTTGGGACTACATAGATAAATTAAAAAAAAAATTAATATAATGATATGTATAGCAAATACTACAAAAATAATATGTTATATTAAAAAAAAATTATAATCTAAAAAAAAAAAAAAAAAAAAAAATCAACAAACTTACTTTTGAAATTCCTCAGAAATTTCCTCCAATGATAATTCCCTTGACATCACACGAGATAATATTGTTTTGATAATTTTTTCATCCTTCACTCCTTGTAATGCTCTCAAAGGTGTGACAATCATATCTTCTGGAAGCTGTTCGTTTCAGGACCTGATTTACTGTTGCTACATATCAATGGTTTAGACTTTTTGACCTTCTAGTTTTTAATGTCAATGTTTTCGCACATGATAAAAATCTCATTAATCAACTCCCATATCTCTCCAGTTCTAAATGCCAACTGGAAAACGTTATCAACACCTTCGAATGAATCGCTAAATTTTCCACCTTTGCCACTTTTTTAATTGATTTTCTCTTCAATGGGATAGCCTATTTCCATACAACATTCCTTTCGAAAATCTACAGTAACATTTATCCTATGCCCACCACATTTTTCTTCAAATTAACTATGAATAAATCTAACCCTTTGGATGAAAGTCATAGAAATCCTATATTCATTATCTAAATTATGATCCCATGCCACTAACTTTGCTTATGTATCTGATAAACCAGCATAAATGATGCATTTCATTGTTTCAAAACATGGGTTATTGGGATATTCCTCCATCAATTGTGTTTGAGTTTATACAAAATGGTTCCCCCCAAGCACATAATAATTGTCTTCAAAACATTTTGACTTATGAAATGCTTCTTTATTGTGAACTTGAACTGGATCAACAAGAAGAACATAACTAACCACATGAGCATATGGATTGTACCTCATCAATGTGTTCAAGTTGTGAACATGCAAATGATGTGGCTTTCTGACTTGATATTGATATTGTCCTTCACTTGCCTTATAGATTTGTCTAAAAGTAAGTTGAAATGTATGACCACCATCAATTAAGTTTCTCTTTTTCAAATTCTGTCGAATGGAATTTTCTTTTGTTTTGATAATGCCATCCTCAAAATCAGCTCCTGGTGTAAAGATTTCTCTGCTTTCTTTTGAAGTTTTACTAGGTTTGTTACACTAAAATTTGTCACCATGACTATCTGCAGTTAATATGGCTCCATCAACAGTCATACTATCCTCCTTGTCAAGCCTTATACCTCTGCTCTCCATGTCAAACTTCAAAAAGAGAGAAAGTCAATTAAAAACATGTTTATCTCTGGGTACGCAGGTTCTCTCTACCTTGCCTGCGTGTACGCACTCCAAACACACTGTACCTACGTACTTGTACGC
>APFE030337703.1:0-16288 GCA_000404065.3 Pinus taeda | reverse complement strand
TCAATGGCAGGTTTCTCGCCTTCGACGTCAGTTTTCATCATTGACTTGCGATCGAAGGATTCCATGAAATGTTCGACATCGACTCATCCATTCACATCTCATGGATTGTGCTGGGTACTTTGAGAACCATTGACATCACTGGTGGCCTCTCTCACGCTTGTTAATGGTTTACATCATTGACTGGTAATCAAGTGGTTTCTACCATGTTTGACATCGACTCATTTATTCGCATGGCTAGAATCGTACCAATTCGAGAAGTAGAGATGAAGACCCTGGATCTAGTTTCCACCATCCAGGCTGCAAGGAGTTTTGTATTCATTATATTGTAGACCAATTATAAGCAGATGGCTATGTCCATACTGTGTCTACATGAGTCTATGATTATGATGTACTATGAAATCATTCATGTATCAAAGTAGTAGTTAGTCTGTTAGTTAAAGTTTTTGATCTGAGTATGGGAATGCCTACCTCAGCGATGATATAATCTTATAAATGCATTTTGTGTTGAAAATTGCAGGTTCTGACTGGGCTCTCCACGAGATAATCCTTGAAATGATAAAGTACTTCACCCTTCCTCGATGATATAAAACCCTAATCTATTACAGGCTTCGCACTTTAGGGGGCATTCTGTTACACTAAAATTTGTCACCATGATTATCTGCAGTTACTATGGCTCCATCAATAGTCATACTATCCTCCTTGTCAAGCCTTATACCTCTGCTCTCCATGTCAAACTTCAAGAAAGAGAGAAATTCATCAAAAAACATGTTTATCTCTGGGTACGCAGGTTCTCTCTACCTTACCTGCGTGTACGCATCCCAATCTCATTGTACCTGCGTACTTGTACGCTCTGTAAGTCAAGGGATGGGTGCGTACTCCTGTAAAAGTTAAAAGGCGCGAGTTTCATCTTAAAAAAGTTACTTGTGGTCATTTCTAGAGCATTCTAGAAGATTGTTTGACGTGTATTGAGCACCTCCAGATGGTTCATGCATCCATATGAAAGAGGAACTTATCCCATCAAGAGAGGAGCTACCCCATCCAAAAGAGGGGCTTATCCCATTGATGGTGCACCTGATTAACTTCCTCTAGAACATTATAAATACAGGCACTGGGCTAGAGGAGGGGAGGTTGAAAGCTGAACATTCCAAAGGATAGGTGCTGCTGGAATTAGGACTTCCTTGTAGAAGCCTGTGAGGAGAGATTCCCATCCTTTCTTGTTTCATTTGGAAGTGGGTGAGCTTATCAAGTAAAGGAAAACTCTTGCTGGACCCTGGGAGGAACTTGCACAACACCAAGGCTCAGGTTGTAATGGTTTCTTTTGTTTCCTATTAATACAAATAAGTCCATTCTTCTCAACAATTTGTTATTAATGAGTTGTTTCATATACTCCTTGGTCTATATGTTGAATATGTTTTATTTTATGGGATATTCAGGTGCTGTGTAATCGTTTGATTGTTAGTGAATGCAGCTTTCAAAGTGAAGGAGGAGTTCATCCGGATCGACGAGGCTGGACTACTACAACAGCGTTGGACTACAAGTAGGATCTAAAACACTTGATTTCTCGTGTGATAAATGCATGTTTAGAGAAGGATTGCTCTTAATTGTCTTGTTTGTCACTAGAAAGTCTTAGGCTTCTAGGGAGGTTGGTTTTGTCCGCAAGATTAACTCTTTCTGCATGACAAGGTTCTTGACTATTAGTAATGACTACTTCAAAATCTTCAACTTTACGTTTCTTGTTCATAACATTCTCATCATTAACTGTAACATATTTATTCTTGGGCATTATTACTTTTGGTCTTTTACGACTCTTCTTAGTTCCAATGTCATCTTAAGTAATGACAACATATTCTTCACTGTCAGTTTCAACTTCATCGTCTTCAAAAGTAACTTGTCTACCATTGGTAGATTTATCTACTAGAGGCCTTTTTTTCTAATCCCTTGGATGTAGTTTTGTAGTATCATCAATTGCTACATTTTTCTTGTTTGTCATATCATCTTCTGACACTGAGTAGAAATTACTGACGACTTTCATAATATCATGCTTTATGAAATGAATGCCTCCCAACTAATTGAACAACTTTCAACAACATTCTGCCAAACAAAATATCATATGTGAATAAAAACAAAGTTAAAAAACATATACTGAGACAGTTACAAGAATGCAAAACACAAATATAAATAACGATACTTACGATACTTTGTTTCATCTCATTTATGATTTGTTTACACAACTTTGTAAATACCTTTCTTGTGTCATACAATGAATATGATAACGGGTATTTAATCATTTCATGTGACTTGGGCGGTTTTGTAAGTATGTAAACAACTTCACTGTCTGGTACCGAACACATGTCTATGACTCTTCCCATCACGTCATAAATTCCATTATCATTCGGTGTATCAGTATATCGATATAATTCACATTTTAGCTTTCTCTTTCTTTCACATACTAGATTCTTGATGGAAGTTTCACTTCTTTTGATTTCATACAGTATGAAATAATATTCTTATCATTTATGAAACTTGAAAGAATTGTAGCCATCAACTCAAGTGGAGTTCGTTCACCAAATTTTTTGTGAGACCCACCTTTAAGAGTTTTTGGTCCAGAAAGATTCATAGAAATCTTCTTTGATGGCATTTTCTTGAAAAAAGAAACACATAAATTAGTAAATGATGAAAACATATTAACTTAAATTAACAATGAAAATGAAAAATAATAATTAATTCTATAAATCATAACAATTTCAAAAATAAAATAAAATTTAAAAATACATCGCCCTGCCACCGCACTATGAACATCAATTGGGCAATCGAGCTATCCGTTGGGTCTGGCTCCCTGGACCACCATAGCGGCCTAACCACTTCCCTCTGCCCAACTGCCCCTCCGCCCCACACCGTCCCACCTCCCTGGCGGCACGCCCACCCGCGGGGTGGCCAGGCAACTCAACAGTCGCCCAGCCACCCTGGGGGTGGGCAGTTTGCTGGGGTAGCACAAGATGGGGGAGCTGCCGCAATTATCAACCACCGTGTGGGCAGGCGGGCTGTCGGGGTGGCACAAGGTGCGGGAGCTGCCGCAATCATCAACCACCGTGTAGGCAGGCGGGCCGTCGAGGTGGCACGGGGGGAGGGTATGGCACCATCCCCACCCACGCCACCCTGAGGACCCGCCTTCCTGTGGGGTGGCATGGGCCATCCATACTTATCACCCTTAATCTACAAGCCTGTTTGGTCTTCGTGAGCTTTACCAGGCCCACCATGCTCATAGCAGACGTAGTGCATAAATTTACCCAGCAAAAAGTTTTAATTTAAAAACAAAAATTCTACTTCATTAAACTTATTTAATATTAGAATTTGCGAGGAAAAAAATTAACTAACCTTTAAATTGTGATAATTCTCTGTTGAACATGTTGTTGGTAGCAATGTAGTTGCTCCACAAACTCACTCCAAGTCTTTCAATGAACCTCAGAAAACATTGATGTAATATGAGTAATAGTGATAATGGAAATTATTATATAGGTGAAATTACGAAGATGTTTTACTGTACGGTTAATGTGAGATTAATTTGTTTAAAAAAAAAATTAACATGTTATTTTTTTATGGTGATATAGGAAACTATGATAAAGCGAATAGTATGGAATCGTTTTACAGCCGAGTCAATGTGGGATTAATTTGTTTTAGAATGTATTATAAAAATTTAAAAAAACATTCAATTGTTTGGTAAATATTATATACTTTAACTATTAAAATAATTTAAGTAAAAGTTGTAGTTTACAATTTTAACTTTAAATGTTTATTTCATAAAAAAATTTAGTTTATATCTTTCAATAAATTTTAGAATAAAATAATGAAGCGAAATAAATCTAACAAAATTTTTGGAGGAAATATTTTGGCGAAACTTTTTAGAGGGAAAATTTCATTCTCTAAGCTATATAATTTCTTTAGGAGACTCTGCATTTGTATCATTCAACCTCTTCTATTTGGAAGGGATGGATTCTCCTAATAATGAATTTTCGCTTTGTACAACATCAACATCTTTATCGCATAAAAACTCTATTCATATTGATGAATATAACGGGAATTCTTCCACTATGAATGGAAAGCCAATTTTTCCACTTATTCCTAATTCTAAGGACTATGAGAGCAGCAGCGATGAAGAGCACGATGATGAAGTTCAAAATAATGGAGTGTCACAATGTCCACTTAGTCCTAATTCTAAGGACTACGAGAGTAGCAGTGATGAAGATCGTGATGAAAAATTTCAAAATGATGGAATGACACGGTGTCCACTTAGTCCTAATTCTAAGGACTATGAGAGTAGCAGTGATGAAGAGGATGATGATGAAGCTCAAAAGAATGGATTGTCACAGTGTCTACTTAGTCCTAATTCTAAGGACTATGAGAGTAGTAGTGATGAAGAGAATGATGACGTATTTCAAAACAATGGAGTGTCACGGTGTCCACTTAGTCCTAATTCTAAGGACTATGAGAGCACCAGTGATGAAGAACATGATGATGAAGTTCAAAAAAATGGAGTGTCACAATGTGTCCTAATTCTAAGGACTATGAGAGAAGCAGTGATGAAGAGCGTGATGATAAATTTCAAAATAATGGAGTGTCATAATGTCTTCTTAGTCCTAATTAAAAGGACTATGAGAGAAGTAGTGATGAAGAGCGTGATGAAAAATTTCAAAAGAATGGAGTGTCATGGTGTCCTCTTAGTCCTAATCCAATGGACTATGAGACTAGCTTTGCTAAAGAGCATGATGACAATTTTCAAAATAATAGAGTGTTACAGTGTCCATTTAGACCTAATTCTAATGACTATGAGAGAAGCAATGAGGAAGAGCGTGATGGTGAATTTCAGAATAATGGAGTGTCACAGTTTCCTATTAGTCCTAATTCTAAGGACTATGAGAGCAACAGTGAGGAAGAGCATGCTCATGAATTTCAAAAGAATGGTGTGTCATGGTGTTCTCTTAGCCCTAATTCTAAGGACTATGAGAGTAGCAGTGATGAAGGACAGGATGATGCACCTAGTCCTAATTCTAATGACTATAAAAGTAGCAGCGACAAAGGACAATATGAAGCATTTTTAGTATGTAAACAGTCACATTTTCGACATAGTCCTAATTCTATGTACTATGAGATCAGCAGTGACAATGCACATGAGGAAGAATATCCAATAAAAATCGAGTCAAATTTTCCATTCAATTTGAATTCTAATGACTATGACAGTAACACTAAAGAAGGAGAAGATGAAGAATATCCTCCAAGTCAGTATTTGAAAAGCACAGCTGATCATAGCGTAGATACCATTCCTCTTAATGATGATGAAAATCCTTATACAAATGATGATCCAATGATGGAGATGTTGCCAAGAAATATTTATCAAGGAGTAGGAGCAGACCTTTTCGTATAAATGCAAGATGTTCTATCTATACAAGGGGTATAGCAGAGTATCTGACGAGAAGAATTTGTATCAGTGCTCTCATTTCAAGTGAATGTTGTCAAAAGGATTGCTTAAAACATATGAATTTCAAATTTTCATTAGAGAGCAGGAAGAGATATTTGTCAATGAATAAAAGCATGCAAAATTCATATTTAGTTGGGTGCATGCAATCTACATTGTTAGGTTATGATTATCATATAGGGTCTTTATTTATTTGTAGAAAGGCTTTCAAATTGTTTCATTCGATTGGGAATTTTCGTCTCTCGAGAATTCAAGAAAATTTTGAGAATGATCCCACATTTTATTCAAAAGTACGTCATAAAAGACAGTTTGGGCCATTATCAAATACTACAATGTCATGGATGAAAGATTTCTTTTCAAAGCATGGAGAGTGTATGCCAAATAGAGAGAGAATACATACTCCAGATAATTTTTCAAGATGAGAAATCTACAACTTATACAAAGAATATGCAGAAGGTGCCGAGGGACATTGAAGGGTCAAAAAGAGGTAAGCATTCATTCTTTATCTTTTAAAATTCTATAGTCATCAACTATGAAAAAATATTTCTTAACAACTTTCTTTTATATTGTGTAGACTCAATTGTCAAAGAACTTCAGAAGCATTGTGAACAACAAACAAGTAAAAGGAAAAAGTTGTACAAGCATCAAAAGATGTGTTATGATAATCCGAATAAATATTTGGGTTTGATAATTGATGGTATGGACTAGAAGAAAACACTTTTACCACTTTTTGTTCCCACACCCAAAAATTTACGGGAGGAAAATTTTATTCAGTATCACTTGGTCAGTTGTATGGTCTTCAATGGAAAAATGTTGCCAAGGGTGTACTTCACAACTCCAAATATTCTTAATGATGCAAATGAGACCATAACCATAATTCATGATTTGCTTTCTCATTGGTTTGGTAATCTTCCTAAGGTTTTGTATCCACAATTGGACAACACTTACCGTGGAAACAAAAATCAAATTGTTTTTGGATATCTAAACATGATTGTTGAATTGAGAATTTTTCGTTAGGTAAAGGTTGGTTTCCTTCTTGTTGGGCACACTCATGACCATATTGATTATATGTTCAGTCCTTTTTCAGTCACATTGAGGAGGAAGGAATTTGGGAGCTTGCCACTATTAATTGAATGTATTGAGAAATCATACATGCCAAAGCCTACTCTTGATGTGTTGGAAGAAACTGTTGACATGCGAAGGTTTATTTTGGGATCGCATGGTGAGGGGAAATGCATTGAAAAACTTAATGACACTAGCTTCCAATGTCAATTTCATATCAAAACAATTGATGGGAAAACACTAATATGGGGCAAGAAGTATTCAACTATTGTAGAATGGGCACCGTCATCAGGTTTGGAATTTTTGAAGTTCATTCCATGTCATCCAATATTTGCATCAAAAATATTGTTATTACAATTAGTTGGTGAAGTTCATAACACACACACATATATAAATTATTCTGATATACATGTGAGTATTTTGACATTGTTGTTTCAGTTTGGTGGGAGTCATTTCTCAATAATCAAAGTGATATCATTTCAACAACAACAAATGAATATATACCTTTGAAAAATCCATTTATTTGGCCATAAAATGTGTCGAATGAACATGACGAAATAAACATTATTGAACAACAAGAATCTCAACATATTATTAATTATTCACAGGCGAAGGAATGAGAGATGTATATTGGTTCCAAAAGATATCAGGCACAACGTGAAGCCATGGAAGACCTTTACAGGGGTTCATTACAATATATTAAAGAGGGTTGCATGATCGAAGTGCTAGCAGATGGAGATCCCAATGGCTATACATTCTGGGTTGCTAAAGTTATAAAGGTCTTTACAAAAAATGAGGATGTTACAGGTGTTGAAGTACATTGGTATGCCACAAATACACACCAATTCAATGGTGTGTATAAGCTAGAGATGGTAGTTGACAAAAAAAATGGCGGAAAGAGAAAAAGAAAGGGTACAAATATGAATCGTCGCTGCACAATTGGAGGATGTTGACATATTTGTTTATGACTTCAATTTAACAAAGAGAGGAACTATTTGCTTCAAGACGATAGAGATTCTGAAAAGGTTGTTACCAGAAGGAATAGTGTTGAGATGGGAGTCTGTTGAAACTAATCGTAGATCTAAAAGAATTTTGAAACCTGAAATGGTGGGCATGCATGTGAACTCAAACGAGGCACTAGTTGATGAAAGAGAAGAATATGGAACATCTTCGTCAACATCTAGTCACTCATCTGAAGAGGTGAATTTTGATCGTGTGAAAGAAAATATGTTTGATTTTGAATAATTGTATAAGACAGTTTATATAACTTATGTTTGCATCGTATCTTGAAATAAAATTTTTTATTTCCATATCGTGTTAAATGAGAAGTTATGAGTCATTTTTATGTTGTTGGATTATATGCCTTAATTATGATAATTTTTATTGTTTAGAATATCTACAATGCAACATTAAATTAGAGATATAATGTATGCTTCATTCAATATACAAATAATGACATTTGAATTCATTTAATCATGTAATTTGTTCATAATGTCATTGTTTTTTAATTTTATGGTTGAAAAAATTCCAATCTCTTTTGTATCTAGCATGTTATGGTTGAAAACATGTTGAATTTATACTTAGGAAGTAAAAATGTTATTCTACCAAAAACATTAGTGTGTTTTTTCCTCATAAACAAATTTTTTTGGCACATAAAAATTCGGTTTTACTAGCATTTTTCAAAAATGTTGAAAATTGACCCTAAAAAAAAATCATCATTCGAGTATCATTACTTTTTCATTTTCAAGGTGTCTTTTGCACTAAAATTTCATTTTCACTACCATTTTTATAACATTTTCAAAATTGATCCTAAAAAAAACCATTATTCCAGTATACACACTTTTCGTTTTTAGCACTGCTTTTGATGTTTTTTAGGTTCTTTTGGCCAGAGTTCCTATTTTGAGTTTATAGTTCCCGTTTCAAAGTTTACATTGTTTTCTCCAAACTTAGTGTAGAAACATGTTGCACCTTGACTTCCTTCCTTTGCTTATGAGTAGGCAAAGTCTAAGTCTGTGATTTTCCAATCAGCGTAACCTCATTACAGAAAAGAGCAATAATTGTTTTATTGCGATTCAAGAAATCTTGCCCCAATATCATGTCAAAACCATTCATCTCCATCACTGTGAAGTCCAACAGACCTTGACAGTCTTTAATCTGCATAGGCACTTCGTGTGCAAAACCTGCCACTTTAGCTCTTGATTTCATTGCCTTGGCATCCACATTCAATGGGAAAATCTTCATTCCAACTTCTCTTGCTACCCTGCGTTATCATGAAGTTATGTGTGGCCCCCGTGTCCACTAGTGTTTGGATGGTCTTAACATGAACCATCAAGTCTACGAAAACTAGATTATGAATCCATTATTTCTCCATAACTTTAGAATGCATACTTTCCTAGTCTCTGTAATCAGCTCTAATACCACTTGTCACATCCCCAATTCTTTTTTCGTAAATTGGCTTTAATGCGGCATTGGCGAAGCACTTAACTTTTTCATTCGTTAACATGTTTGCCAAATGATGCCTAACATTCACTTCATTAACCGTATTAAATATTTAATGTGTGGAATAGATTAAATAACATTCATCAATAGAAGACACTTAAAACATATGCAAGTAAGATTTTTATTATCAAATTTGTTTTTACATTCACCGGGAGGAAAACCTTCAATTGCCATTATACAGGCTTTCACCATTTAACTGTCGTGCAGCTCAGCCTCTGGTTGCTGTACCATTCAGATTTACCTGAATGCCTTCATTTACACCTTAAACGTTACCTGGGTTCAAGCCTGCATAACTCGCTGTGCAGCCTCATCTATGACAACACTTCACTGTGTCAAATATTTGTTCGGTGGGCCCTTGCTCCACGAGTCGCCCTTACCGCACCTCCGAACAATCCTTCAAACGTTGGGCACCCACCCCCTACTGCGACCTCACACGACTGTTCAACCGATGTTTGCCCGAACGCCCTACCGCGACTTCAAATGACTTCTCACAACCATGACCTCGCTTGGTAGGTGCAGACACTTGTGTCGCCGTTCCATGACTCGCCTCCATGTTAAGCCTTTAGTCCTTCCCGTCATGCGGGCTCATCTGCCATCCAACCCTTTTCTACCGTAGATCTAGTATATGTGGAGCTCGCCTTACTTGATGTCTCCATTCTCCAACTATCCGCTGAGTTCTTATATGCTTTGTCAGATGTGTGGGGGTGTTTGGCCAACCCAACAAACTCATATAACTCACGTCAGTTCACCTATGTAACATGTCAGTTTTCCCATTTTGTTAAGTTGGCTTGTCGGTGGGGCACGCCCTCGCAGGATCGCCCACACTATAAGTTTGCCCGGCAGCTCATCATCCACACCTTGCTCCACCAACTCGTCCAGTTGCTCTCAGCTCGTCGCCCACGTCTATGTCTCGCCCTCGCTCGCTCGGTGGGCATGCCCATGCTACCCGATTGTCATAACAACCTATGGGCGTTACACCCCCCGTCTCTCTCTCTCTCTCTCCCCTTTTCCCTCCCTTAAATTTGATTCCATTGTATTGTGTTTAAAAAGTATCTAAATTTAAAAACTCATTTGATTTTAAAATATGAAACTTATAATTTGGATCAATCATGTCAAAAAAATACAATAATGAAAAACTTAAAAGAATCATGCACTATATTTCTTCTATTAATGTTAGTCACCTTGCTTTCTCTCATCACTTGGATCCTTAGTTAAGATGGATTTATGGTGGTTCTTAATAATATTATTTATATTATATAAATTTCACTTCATTATATACTACCATAGATCCATCTTAAAGACAAATCTAACATAAGCCAAGAGAGATCCAATTTCTTCATGTGCAATTTTTTTTTATGAGTTTGACATTATTTAAATGTTTTATATAGTTATTTTTTTTTTTTAGATATTTGGGTCGACACAAGCAAAATGAAAAATTTCAATGAGGAACACCCTTAGACATCATACTAGGCTATAGAATGAGCCTCTCAGCTCAATAAAAGAATTCTCATTTTTTATTGTATTAAACATTGATTTAATCTCTATGGGAATATTTTTAGTATTCTCATTCTTAATTTTATTAAGACCTTGATTTAATTTCGATGGGAATATTTTTAGTAGTGGTGAGGATAGATAGTTTGATATATCTCAAAGCTAATTATAACCTTTTTGCTTATGGATTTAATTAAAAAATGTTATAAAAATTAATTAAAATAAAATATTTTGATTGTGAAATAAGTTATCGTTATTGGGCATGTGGTATTGATAAGCTATGTTATTGTGACAAAGTCTATTTTCAATTTAATAATATCCATGGTAAAGTGGGGGTGAAAATCAACGGTTAAGAATCTTGTCATATTGTTATAAAATATTTTGATTGTAAAATAAGTTTTGTTTTTTGTGCATGTGGTTTTGATTATCCATGGTATTGGCCCATGGTATTGTAATAAAGTCTATTCACAAATTCATAATATCAATGGCAAAGCACGGTTGAATATTCATGGTTAAGAATCTTGTCATATTGTTATAAAATATTTTTATTGTAAAATAAGTTATGATTTTTGTCCATGTGGTTTTGATTATCCATGGTATTGGCCCATGGCATTGTAATAAACGATATTTACAAGTTAATATTGTTGTCTTTAGTGCGACCTTTTGGAGTTTCCAGTGCCGATAAACACTATTTACAAGCTAATATTGGAGATGTCACTAAAGACAACTTGTTAATATTATCCACGGTGGAAGTGAATATCATTGATTAAAAATCTTACAATAATGTTATAAAATATTTTGATTGTGAAATAAGTTATGGTTTTTGGCATTTGGTATTGGTAAACCATGGCATTGGCCCATGGTATTGTAACAAAGTCTATATTTGGACACGAGGGTTTATATTAGGTTTAAATTTTTATTTGTTACTTTTTGTTTATTACCTTTAACTTTTTAGTAATAATTGAGCAAACATTTAAATATTTACAGTCATCAGAAATATCACTTTTAAATTTTAACTTTTTATTTTTTTAATTGAGCCAACATTTAAAATGGTTTAAAAGTACTTACATTACACCTACACATCTACCCTATAATAACCAGAATGCCGTTTAACCCAATAAAAATTAAATATTAGAAAAAATAAAAATTAAGTCATTAATAATTAAAATTTATATTTAATCTGAATACATATCATTAAATTTCCTTAATATTTTTCCCAAAAAAGCTCTATCCAACATTATCCTCCTCTTAAACAACAAATTTAGATACGCCAATGGCGTTGGACCCACTTTCATTATAATTCACAAAGTTAATTGTATATAACCCTCACGCGGAAGACATTCACGCATCCTTTGTTTAGATCACTAGAGAATCTGCAGGTGAATGAACCATACAGTACGCAATTACGTGTCTTAGAGTCGTGGACTTAAATCTCAAGAAAATTCTTGACAATGGAAGTTGTTGGAGCAGACATGCAGAGTGTTGCAACGGCAGAGAAATGGGGCAAGGCGTTAAGCAAGGTTTTTAAGCGCGTGGTGGTGTTAACAGTCACTGCCACTCGTGATTTCGATACTGAGAGCGCCGGTGTCTTTAAAGCTACCGGTTTCATTGTAGATAAGCAATGCGGGCTCATGCTCACTAATCGCCATGTCGTTTGTCCCAGACCTGTTGTGGCCGAAGCTACGGTTCTCGATAACGAGGAGATTCTGGTTTATCCTCTGTATCGTGACCCTGTTCATGATTTTGGATTTTTCTGTTTTGATCCCGCAGCAGTTCGGTTTATGGAAATTGAGGAAATCCCTCTTCCACCAGAAGCTGCAGCTACTGGATTGGAGATCCTGGTGGTGGGTAATGACAGTGGCGACAAGCTTTCGGTTTCTGCAGGAACCCTAGCCCAACTGGATCGACCGGCCCCTGTTTACTCGCCGATTAACTACAATGACTTCAATACATTTTATATGCAGGCAGCTTCAGGGACAAAAAGAGGCTCAAGCGGGTCACCAGTAATAAATTGCGAGGCACAAGCAGTTGTATTAAATGCGGGTTGTAGACAAGAAGGTTCTTCTGCATATTATCTTCCATTGCATTGAGTGGTAAGGGCTTTGCAAATTTTAGAGAGGTGCAAGGATGAGTCAGACACTCGATGGAATGCAGTCCATATACCTCGAGGGACACTCCAGATGACTCTTCTTCACAAAGGATTCGATGAGGCACTTAGGTTAGGGCTTCAAGGCGAGACTGAAGAATTAGTGAGAATGGTTTTCCCGGAAGAGACAGGAATTCTGGTTATAGATTCTGTGGTGCCAAGAGGTCCTGCTGACAATCATTTAGAGCCAGGCGATTTACTTGTCAGTGTCAATGATGAGACTGTCACTCATTTCTTGAAGTTGGAGACAATTCTCGATGGTAATGTTGGAAAGCCGATAAATTTAGATTTTGAGAGGGGTGGTGTTCCCATAAAGATTACTTTGGAGGTCCAGGATTTACATTCTATAAGTCCAAACAAATTTTTGGAACTGAGTGATGGCATAATTCATCCTTTATCCTACCAACATGCTAGGAATTTCTCCTTCAACTGTGGTCTAGTGTACGTTGCACAACCAGGGTACATGTTGTCCAGAGCAGGGGTTCCTTCTCATGCTATCACTAAAAAATTTGCAGGGAATGAAACTACAAGGGTCGAACAATTTATATCTATTTTGTCAGAATTACATCGAGGATCACGGGTTCCTCTAGAATTTTTGAAACATCGAGATCGTCATCGAACGATGGTTGTCCTTGTAACTATTGACAGCGTGATTGGTACGGAGAACATCAACTATACACTCGAAATGACGAGAGTGGATTGTGGAAGAGGATGCCTGCAATCTTGCAAATCCCATTTTCAGTAGATGAACAAGTTGGCGGAACGGAAGTTGATTCACAAAACTCATTATGAGTCGAGGATTGAAAAGTATTGTTAGCAATGTAAGCGGTGGGGGTGATATGCCACAGTTCCATTCTTTTGTTTCAGACTCTATCAGTATTGACAGAAACAAGGCGAAGAGGAGGGCTAAATGATCATGATGAGCCGGGTACAACTCTAGAAATTCAAACCCCACCTTTAGAGGAAGCCATAAAACCAAGCCTTGTCATGGTTGATGTTGATATACCACCATTTTCAGTGCTTCATTGTGTGCGGAATAAACCCCTTCCTCAAACCGGGGTGGTCGTCTATCATTCTAAAACCATATGAATAGTTGCGATTGACAGGAATACAGTTCCCACATCTGTGGCAGATGTCATGTTATCATTTGCTGGATACCAAGTGGAAATCCCTGGGCAGGTTATTTTTTTGCACCCTGTACACAATTATGCATTAGTTGTTGGAATTTTCTGCTGAATTCCATAATAAACAGACAACAAAAAAAATGCTTTGTTTTTGCTCTGTTTCTGCACAGAAAACTGATTTTTTTTTTTTTCTGGAAATGGTGTTGCAGCAACAGGATTCGGTGTTGTAGCAACGCGGAATAACACTTTGTTTCTGTTAACATAGAAAAAACAGAAAATTGCTTACTGGAATTGGTGTTGCAGCGACACAGTTTGGTGTTGCAGTAATGCTGATTGTGGTGTTGCAGCGATGCGATTTTTGACATCAAGTCACTCGGTGTAACGGCAACGCAGTTTTGACGCTTGGTGTAATAACAACTAAAATAGTTGGCGTCAAGTCACTAATAGACTTATAGAGTAATAACAACGTGTTTTTGACACTTGGTGTAACAACAACTAAAATAGTTGGCGTCAAGTCACTTATAGACTTACAGAGTAATAATCAACGTGTTTTGATGCTTGGTGTAACAGCAATAGAAAACAAGCTGAACAGTAAACTTGTATTCATAAATAGTAAGCAAACTAATACAAATATGTCTTCCTCTTGACAGAGGGATAACAAACAGGAACACTTCAGTTCCAAAAATCAATTTTCTCTATCTCATAAAATTGCAGGTTCAGCACTGTTGTGCATTTACAGAAGAGACTCACTATGTTCTTCTAACCTTCTCTCTTTCTTTCAGAGTACAAAAACAAAACTGTTGTTCAAAATCTCTTACACCTTACTCTTAAAAACAAAACTGCTATTCTTTACATTTACAGGGAAAATATCTGAGGTTAAAACAATAAACTAACCAAAATATCTACTAACGCTTATCTCTATATTAATTACAGAAGACGGTGATGCCTTTCTCAGTGGAAACAAGTCGACAGTCTGCAGTGGTATTCAATTCTTAATTTAATGCGCATTTAATGTGCAAAATATCAGTGGACTTTGCGGCATCGGACAATCTGAAATATCTGCTGAAGATCAGATTCCAGATCAATAGTTATTTTGTTGCAGTTGGAATTAAATTCCAACACTCCCCCTTAATTTCAACTACTGCTTACCCAGGGATTTCCTAAAATGATCAAAACTTTTGTTTGCTAATGGTTTTGTCAAGATGTTAGCTAGTTGATCTTATGTTCTGCAGTGCTGCAAAACAATTTCAGCATTGTTAACCAATTCACGTATGAAGTGAAATTTAGTATCTATGTGCTTTGCTCTTTTATGAAAACAAAGCTTTTAGACAAAGCTGTTGCTGAGCTATTGTCACAGTAAATGGTTGTGCCATTTTCCTGTTCATGACACAAATCTCTGAGAACTCTTCTTAGCCACACTGCTTGGCATGCTACTGTTGTTGCTGCCACATACTCTGCCTCTGTTGTTAATAAAGACACAATTGGTTGCTTCTTGGAAGCCCATGAGATGGCTCCCAATCCTATATGAAACACATATCCTGATGTGCTTTTCCTATCATCAACACTTCCAGCCCAATCACTGTCAGTGTAACCTGTCAACATGAAACTTTCAGAAGAGGAGTATAAAATACCAAACCCCTTCATTCCATTCACATACCTTAGAATTCCTCTTGGTTGCCTGCCAATGAGTCTCCTTCGTCTTTCCATAAATCTGGAAGATTAACTCACAGGCATGCATTAATGTCTTTGCCCTAGTTGCATCAAGTACTAAGGCTGCCAACTATGCTCTTTGTTCAATTTTGATTTCAAAATCCTTGCTGCTGTCTTCTTGGTCAATTCAACCCTTACTACAGTTGGGTTCAAAACTGCCTTGCTGTTCTGCATGTAAATCTCTTCAACCAACTGCTTTCTACATATTTATCTTAGAAATGAAAAACACCCATTTTCACTTTGGTCTACTTCAATTCCAAGAAAATATCTTAAGAAGCCCAAGTCAGTCATTTCAAATTCATTTTTCATGACTGCTTTAAAATTAGCAATGAGAGAAGTATTATTGCTAGTAAAAATAAGATCATCTACATATAAAACAACAGTAATAATCTTACCGCCATTCTCCTTTATGTAGAGTGTGGGTTCACCATCACACTTATCGAACCCATTCTCAACCAGATAAGCATCTATTCTACAGTACCATGCTCTTGGAGCTTGCTTTAGCCCATAAAGAACCTTCTTCAGTTTGCAAACTTTATGCTCTTGGCCATCAACTTCATAACCTAGAGGTTGTTCAACATAAACCTCTTCTTTTAACACTCCATTCAAGAATGCAGATTTAACATCCATCTGATAAATCTTCCATTTGTGTTGTGATGCAATAGACAACACTATTCTGAGTATTTCCATCCTTGCTACTAGGGCAAAGGTTTCATCATAGTCTCTGCCTTGTTGCTGCTTGTAGCCTTTCACGACAAGTCTTGCTTTGTGCCTGTCAATCTTGTC
>APFE030337700.1:0-10542 GCA_000404065.3 Pinus taeda | reverse complement strand
TCCCCGCTGCTCTCAGAGAAGACCTCAATAAAATGTGCTTTGCCAGCAGCACATCTATGTCCTGGTGCCCACGGCTCCTGACAGGTAAAGCACAACTGCTTCTTCTTCAACTCCCTCCTGGCATCATCATCAATCTACGCTCGCCCTAGATTCACCTTTGGAGGCGGAATCCTCACAACCTTCCCCTTAGATTGGAAAGTCTGTCTCTGGGGGTAAGGTGTCCGGGTCCTGGGTAAGACATCCTGTAAATCTCGGGTCCTGCTGATAGCCATCCTGGAGTGTGGCTGGTCTAGTGGATCAGACTAAACCCCGAAGTAGCTCTGCTAACCCCTCAACGTACATGTAGATCCTTCGTGCCGTGGATAGATCTGGCACCATCACTCAAACCCTCATGAAATCTGCAATGTAGGTCTTTGGGCTCCCGGTCTGTTTGAGCCTTGTCAGCGCAACAAAGTGCTACTCTGGATCCCTCCAGTCGAACCCTTCTATCAATCTCCTGGTGAACTCAGCATATGTCGTCACTATGGAGTGTTTGAGTGTAACCATTCCATGGAACCACCAATCCTGGGCCTCACCATCCAAATGTAACGTCGCCACCTTGATGGCCTCTGTCTCCGACATCTGGTTAAGCTGGAAGTAAATGTCCACCTTCTCCACCCAAGACTTTGCCGAACTGTATGATGAACCATCAAACGTAGGCAAGTGGAATCTACTAGATACACGGTGGGTGTCACCATCATGATAATGCCGGTATCCTCTGTGATGGTCGTGGGGTCTACTATCTTGCTGGAGCTGAACAAAGTCTCTGAATGAGAGAGCCTCCCTGAACTCCTACCCATAGGCCTGGTACTCTGCAAAAAAATCGCCCATATGACCGGGCTCTACCTCTTGTTGGGCTCCGACCCCCGTGTTTGCTCCTAAGAAAGTGGGCATGGTAGAGCGTGTAGGGGCATGTGAGGCCACTTGCTGAGTAGTATCACACTGCTCTGGAAAATGGTGGGATGCACCCGATCCCTCACAAACCTGGAAAACCCGTGGGCTCTCACGTTGTCTAGCCTCTACTGCTGTGAATCTCTGCCCCATCACCTCAATCTGCCTAGAGAGATCCTACACTGATTTGAGGAGCATATCCGCAAATATCTTCCCATCCTCGTTTTCCATCTGCTCTGCGTCCACCCCATGCTCTTTCTATTCTACGTCCACCACAGGAACACAATCTCCCTCCTCGTAGGTGTTCTGCAACCCACGTCTAGTGTTTCTGTATCTCCTACCTCTGTAACAGATGTAGGGTTTTCCCCCTGGTGTCATAGATTGATATCTCCATAGGTTGAGCCAGATCTATGCTCTGATACCACTGTAATATCCGGTTTCAGATATATTCCCCAAACCCCAGCAAAACTCCAACCAAATCCGTATAATTGATATAATAACCGGGAATAAAAATAACAGTGGTGCAACATATAATGATGTAAACATGAAATATAAGCAGATACTCAAGAAATGTAGCGAGAAATGCTAAGCCATTTTATTATACTGAGTAATAAAATGAGTACAGGAGGTGATCATAAAGATGGCACCTTGACTTGCACAAGGCAAGTGAAGAAATACACTCAAAATAGCAAAGGAATGGCCTCTCTCTGAATTGCATCCAAGCTGCTAGCGAACTGCCCTGCTGCTGTTGCTGTTGGAAATCAAATGAGGATTTGGGGCTGTTCCCCTCCTCAGAAAAGGCTAAAACTCTGGAATTGGACTCTAATCAAGAAACCCAGCAAAACCCAGAAATATTTTCTGAAATGGCCGACCCCCGAAAATCGCCCCCTTGAGGACCCATGCAAACCCTCAATGCTCTGTGCTGCCACTAAAATAAACCCACCAAAAATCTGCCTTAAACTCAGCCAAAATCCTCCAATATGCAAGGGCTGATCCCCTGCTCAATCTCCTAGCACAAATCCCTCTACAAAACCTCAATCCAGAACTCCTGCCAGAAAGAATTGCGTCATCCTCTCAAGACTGAATAGTCACCCAAGATGCTCAATTCTCCTACCAAAACGCTGATGAAAATACTGCAAAAATACTGATGGAAATACCTTGCCTGAGTAGGCACTCGAAGTCCCCCAGGGCTAAGGGTGAGATCTCCGAACGGAGACACTCAATGCACTAAACAGTGCTGCAGATTAGCTAAACAACCAGCGTGCTCTAAGTCGAAGTGACTAGCTCAAATGCACATAATCAAATGACAAAATGAGGGGGCTCCTCTCTCCTTTATAGCATTGGCCTCTCCTAATCCCAAGGCTCACCTCCTCCAACGTAATCCCCTCTTGCCACATGTTCCTTTTCCATCTACGCAGTGCCTTCAAGTGTCTGCGTGGGCCCCATCTCTGCGTGGTCCTTTGGCCCCCCTTGGCTCCCCTTTAAGTCACAATGTTGTGCAACTAGGAAGTGATTTTTTATTCTAAAGTGGGTTATGTCCCCTTTTCCTCACTTTTTTATTTATAAATAACTATAGAAGGCAAAATTGTGCAAAATCGAATATTCCAATTAGCTATGGCTAATTAGGAATATTACATAATGAAATTTGTTGCATATTCCTAAACACATCTCCAAGACTTTCAATTTCAAGGGTCTTCTTCTTTTTCAAAATTTATCAAGGTTTTCATACGTTTCCCATGGAGATGTCATATTAGATTCATCCTATGTTGATTCCTTGTGACCTTAGTTACAACTTTCACGATCTCCTCTTTCTTTCTTCACATATTGCTCCTCAAGAACATCCATTTGTAGTTCCTTCGTCTTTGTCAACCACCTCATATTCCATATGGGGACATATTATGTTGATTTCATCTTTTCAATATGTGAACCATGCCTTCATGCATATTTCCAACAAAAGACATCCCTTTTATTCGATCATGCTCATGAGGTAGAGCATTCACCCATGCTATCTGCAACTATATGATGACATGACTCCAAATACATGCATACATACCTCAATTCTTCTTTTTGGTGATCTAGACTTCCTTTCGTAGCTTCTTTGATTGAAAGTACTCCAACCATCTTGATCTGTTAAACTCTTTTGTCATCATGCCATCATCCCATAAATCCCATACAAGATGGAATTCTTAGCGAGACACTTGCTTCCTAAAGGAGAGGTGATCCTCCCAATGAAGATTCCAATGGAAGATCTTCATTATCATCATCTTGCAAATTCTCCTTCCTAATGATGATGATACATGATGAGTTCTTTCTATTCTAGATGACTTTTCGTTTCCCATAATACTACTTATGCTTTTAATGAGGTTAGCAAGAGCTACTTCCTTTCTATGATGACTGCTACAATCATGTAGATTTCTATGTCAACTATCCTTTCAAGCTTTTCTAATGAGCTCTTGTTTTAATGATATGCTTCTAATATGATACCATCTTATACTAAGATGCATCTAGTCATAATGCTTCTCATCTTGATTGCCATGGTAGAGGTCTTTTCACCTCCTACTCCTCCTTGCTATGCATTGGAGGAATCCCAATAGTGAAGATCTATCCCTTTGGATTTCTTCTCATCAGGTTCTTCCACCTCTTTGGTGATATGAGCTTCATTTCTTTCTTTCCTCTTGTTGTCCTTCTTGAATTTTGAACAATCTCTCTTGCGATGCCCATATCACTGATAACCACAACATTGGATCTTCGACATATCCTTCTTCTTTTTCTGAATTTTAGCCATGGCAGCAAATGCTTGAATTTGGTCCCACATCACTTTTTGATTTTAACCTGGTTTCTTCATTTTTACACAATGACCAGAGTTCATTGAATGAGGTGGCTTCCTTCTTTTTGTAAATGCTTGATATGAAGTTTCCCCATTCCTTCAGTAGTGTATTGAGCATCACAATGGTTATTTCCTTATAGGACATTATTTCCTCAATTCTTGCAGTTGGTCTCATATTTCTTACACCCTCATAAAGTATGAGGCTATTCCTTCTTCCTTTGGAGTTTTGACAATTAAAACCTTAGCATGATCAATGGCTTCATTTTCCATGAGGATAAAATCTATCCTCTTCTTCCATGCAAGAAAGTTTGACGAGCCAACCAGTTTGTTGCTTTTCTTGCAAAACGAAGTCATGTTGACAGATTTAGGTATAGATATAAAGATACTTGTCAAGTGAAGATACTCCTAGATGATGAAATCTTCAACTTGATGCCTTCTTGATTTTGATGATGATGATGTAGATAATAGAAGATGTCTTCCTATCCTTGGCTGAATGCTTTTTCCTACTTCTCTTTCCACAAGTTAATGATAGTCAAACTTGTTTCACAACCTCAAATTTTGACACTTCTTCAAAAATTCAGCTTGCTGTAGCAGTTCTATAATTTTGGCCTTTTCTGCAGTAATCCTAGATCATACGAGTGACTAGAACATGGACAAATTTGCCTCCTTTCTACTTTGTTTGAATTGACTTCTTTTTCCTATTATTTCTTTTTGCAAAGGAGACCTTTCTTGGCACAAAACTTGACCCTTGATGGTGGCTGCAATTCGATACTTATTGTTGTGGAAGGATGTCCTAATACTTCGCATGTGTGGAGAATATAGCCTAGACAATAGACCCAAAAGTGCTTCGTTCTTCCTTCCTTGTCATAGTGATTGTAGAATGTGTGAGATTCCCAAGAACACTTCAAGCGTATAACCCTTCTTTGGATGAGCTATAAGGATTTGAGGTCTTCTATCTTTGAGATGTGATGATCCTTGATATGAATGGTCCTTCTTGATGATTTATAAAGATGATCTCTTTATACTTTGGCCCTTGAGTATTCTTCTTTGTGTTACCCTTCCTTTATGTAGTCACCTTAGCTATGATACCAAATTGAGAAATCTAGGGGCAACAAGTGTAGGTGATTTCTCTTACTTTGATAACTACTTGTGATGCATTTTTACTATTCTTGATTAACTTCTTCTTTCCTTTATTATTATTAGTGTTCTCTATCATAAAACAACTACCAAATCATAAAGAACAATGAGACAATAGGACACAAGATTAGGCGATCATCCAGGGCCAAAACCTCTCTAACTGAGAGGAAAACCCACTAGAATTCTTCTCTTCTTATAGACCTTCAATTGACGAATTCCAAGACCTATGACCCTTGACCAAGACCCTCCAAGACCAAGTCAACTTTCCTTCTTGAACAATTTCCAACAAATTTTCCAACAACTTCGATCCCAACAACAATTTTTGCAACTTCAACCTTGATGCAGCTTCAGTAGCTTCGACCTAGTAGCTTCAACAACTTTGACCTTGATGCTGCTTGTGTAGCTTCAGCCTAGCAACTTCACAACTTCGACCTAGAAGCAACTTCATAGCTTCGACCTTAAAACTTGACCTTGCAGCTTCTTAGGTTTGACCTTGCAGCTTCACAGCTTCGATGCAACTTCACAACTTCGATGCAACTTCACAACTTCGATGCAGCTTCACAACTTTGATGCAACTTCACAACTTTGATGTAGCTTCAAAATTTTGTCTTGCCTAGTAACTGTAGAAACCCTAACAAAAGAGAGAGAGAGAGGCCCAAAACTTCGATCTTGTTCTTCTTGTTCTTTGTCCTTTTCCAGCTTCCATCTTGAGGAGATTGAACTTGCTTGGGAGTGTGTCCAAATGGGGTCGAGTTACTTCTTATATATAGGCTTTTGAGGGGTACAAATGGCCATATTTAGGCCGACTTGTCCCTTCATGTAGGCCGATTTGATCTTTGTGCCATGATGAGGTCTTGGAGGGTCTTTTGACTCTATTTTGACTCAAATAATTTTTCTTTACAATATGTAACATGCCCAAATGGGTCTTCAATACATGACAATGACCCAATTGACTTTATGACAAACCTAGAAGCACTCAATGGGTGCTTGACCTAAAAGTAAATTTCCCTTGAGCATGAAACCCATGCCTCAAGGACCAATAATAAATTTATTTTTCTCTTTTCATTAAATAATAAATACATAAAATCATGATCACATATGTCATTATGAAGACCGAACCTAGTTACATATTTCAACATCCTTATCCTGTTGTACTTCCAAACTTTGACAATACTAAGCAAGAGCTAAATTGATCATCTTTCATTTTATCTTCCAAATATAGAATTTCAGACCTTTCTTAATTGTTATGTTACTTGAAGCTCGATCCTTATTCTGCCCAGACAAGTTCTCTGCAATCATATTTCCAAGGAGGTCGACAGTCCACTCCCATATTTTGTTTACTTGAATATCTTGATGTAACTTCAACCTAAAAGTTTTGAGAATACCCATGCCACCTCAAATTTGTTGTATGGGCTCTTGTCCTTGAGAAATTCCCTAGGGAGATATAGCCTTTGGCATGATACATGAAAATAGTAAGTAGTCCTCAAACCCCACTCCCTTTGTAGAGACGCCAAAAGAATAATATAGCACATCCAACTATTCTTGTTTTACTTAGACCTCAACATAAATCCCCCCCCCCAAAAAAACTAAGTTGTGGAAATAATGAAATGGATAAAACCACTTGGTAGAGTTTCTTGCATAGTGACCTCATTTATAAACTTTGGAAGAATTGTGGAAATTACAAAATATGCACTTCTTGTGCTTTTGATGAGACTTTAGTTGTCTTTAAAACTTGTTGACAAGCACAACAAACTATAAGCTTCTTCCTCCCGTAAAATAATGCAGATTCCCACCATAAAACTTGTTGACAAGCACAACAAACTGTAAGCTTCTTCCTCTCGTAAAATAATGCAGATTTCTAGCATTCCTATCGCACATCATGTGATGATTACTTCTACTTGCTCTTGTTTCCTATCATGCGCATAAAGTGCATATCAGGTATAGGTCCTGTGTCCTTCATCAATCCTGTCAGCCACTGCAATTCTGCATATATCTCCTTTGTCTGTGGGTGTGATCTATCTCCTACCACAAATGTATGCACATTGTTCTTAACCTCAATCCAACTATATCCAAGATTCTTTTTCAACCCAACATCCGTCATCATTCTCCTCATTTTGTTCACATCATCCCACTTGCCAGATATAGCATAAATGTTTGACAATTGAACATATTTTGTGACATCTTGTGGTTCCAATGCAAGAATGCATTTTGCAGCTTGTTCCCCTATCTCTATATTTCCATATACTCTACAAGCTATAAATGTTTGCCAAATGAACATATGTTGTGACATCTTGTGGTTCCAATGCAAGAATGCATTTTGCAGCTTGTTCCCCTATCTCTATATTGCCATATACTCTACAAGCAGCCGGTAAGCTCTGCCAAATCACTACACTCAGTTGCAAAGACTTTTCATGGATATAGTTATGTGCCTCATTTACATGCCCTGCGGGACCCAGAAGGTCAACACTACATTAATGGAGCTCACTCATGGTATAATGCCATAATCATGACTTATTAAGTCAAGTATTTGAAAGTTTCATCCAGTAGGCCTACATGGCCACATATAGAGAGAAGGGAAATGAAGGTAATATGGTTCAGTTACATGCCAACATGTTCCATCTATTGGAATAATTGGAAAACATTCTTCACAAGCCATGTTTGGTATATCCTGTGATCATTGCATTCCATAAGATCAGGTCTCTATTAATCATTTTGTTAAAATATGTTTCGACATCCTCTATGTACCCACATTTCACATACATGCAAGCAATGCGCTTCCCAAAATTACAACTGACTCAAACCCTGTTTTGATGATGTGACCATGGAAATATTTGCCTTGTTTCCATTACTGCTGGACTTGTACATACTGTGACAACATTGTCAAAGGTGGACTAGTTTGATTTTATACATGCCCATAACATATCAATACAGGGTTCTAGTGCTCCCTCACAACTTTTAGAGTGACAAAATCCTCCCATCATTGCATTCCATGAAACCACATCACATTTAGGCATTTTTTCAAATAGTTGGTTTGCATCTTCAGTGTTATTGCATTTAGCATACATATCAACAAGGGCACTACTCACGAAAATATTTGTTTCCAAACCCATTTTAATAATGTATACATGGACCATTTCCCATAATTATAATCTGGCACATCTTCAGAATATTGGTGAAGGTCACCTGGTTTGGATTTATGCCAAACCGTGCCACAAGTTGGAAAACATCCAAGCCATAGCTATTGTGAGAATATCCTGCTATCATTGAGTTCCATGAGACCATGTCTAGTTCAGGCATATTTTCCAAACAATGAGTTTGTATTTTCCATGCTACCCAATTTTGTGCACATGTCAACAAGAGCATTCCCCACAAAAAGATATGAATGAAAGCCAGTTTTGGTTATTTGTGCATGAACCTACTTGCCTTGTTCTAAAGAATCTAGCATTGAATCCGCACTAAGAATGTTGAAAAAAATGAAGTGGTTTGGCTTCACTATTGCAAGGAGTAATCCTTTAAATAATTTAAAGACCTCTTCCGAGCATATCAACAAAAAGGGTTTGTAGGAATAAAGCAGTGCAAGGCATAGGAAGAGAACGCTGAGGGTTTATAACCCAATTTATTTTCTCCATATTTATTCGAGTTTCGCTATATTTCTAGATTTTCATAGATGTTCACAACAAATTTGAGAGATCAAGACAGATTGGATGGAGCCTACAACTTTGGCGTTTGGAAAGCTAGAATGTCATTTTTGGATGGGTATGGACCAAAGGAGTATGCGAAGAATGTTATTTCCGTACCAAAAAATGCATAATATCTAGAAACCTATAAAAAGGAGAATGCCAAAGCCAAGAAGATTATCCTTGATGGAGTCAAGGACCATATTGTTCCGCATATCGCAGAGGACACTATGAAGCAATGTGGGATGCGATTGTAAATATGTTATAGAATACTACATAAAATACGATTTTGATTCTTCGAGAGAAGCTGAAGACCATTAAGATGCAAAAAGGTGAAGACATGACTTCCTATCTCACCAAAGTTCAACTTTCTAAGGACAAGTTGGCTGCAGTAGGAGATAAGCCAAGTGATGATGAGCTGGTGTGAATAACTCTAAATGGGTTTTCCAAGGAGTGGAATGTGTTCGTCCAAGTGATCAATGGGAAAGATACACTACAAGGATGGGATCGCCTATGGAGTTACTTCACTCAGGAGGAGCTGAGGCTCAACTTGGTTAATGGTAGTAGTAGCAGTAGTGGAAAAACATTGAAGGTTGAGAAGGAGCAAGAAAACGTAGTCTTAGCAGGCAAAGGGAAGGAAAATAAGGGTTCTAGCAAGGGATTAGGCTCAAAAGGAGAAAAGAAGAAGAAAGCCCTGAGCAAGGTCAAGTGCTTTAGTTACAGTCAACATGGACACTATGTCAATCAATGTCCTAACCAGAAGAAGGGAGATAAAAATGGGTAGCAGAAAATGGATTCAGTGGACATTGACAATTTGTCTTTTAGGCTAGAAGACGGATTCGCTCTCATAGCTTTTCACAATCACTCTAGCTCCATGTCTACAGGAATCTGGTATATCGATAGTGGAGGGCCAACACATATGACAAGAGTTAGAGAATATTTCTCTAGCTATAAGGAAGAGGAGATGAACTTCTAGAAATAGATGGGAAATAAGACTAAATGTACTCCAATCAAGAGAGGTACCATCAACATTCAAAGGGAGTCAGGGAAAAGCAATAGTTTACAAATGTGTTGCATGTGCCAGGTTTAAGCGTGAATATAATTTCAATTTGACAAGGGATATGACATCTATTTTGTGGGTAGAAGGTGTACATCGAACACTAGAGTTGGAGGAAGGTCAAATAGATTAGGGTTCAAAGCAACAAGTTGTAGTTCGATGCTCGAAAGGCACTGGTTAGTGACAACTAGATACTTGGGAGAGTTATGGCATAGGAGGATGGGACACCTACATCATGGATCACTCAGGTGCTCAGGGAGACCGTGATGGGAGTTCAAAATTAAGCATGGAACATGACTATGTGTGCAAAGGGTGCATGCTTGGGAAATTTGCTAAAGCGACATTCCCAAGTGACGGTAGAGTTAGTGGTGTGCTTCAGTTGGTACATTTAGATATATGTGGCTTATTGTCTACTAGATTTCTCAGGGGTTATGAATATTTCATAAACTTTATCGATAACTTTTCCATTAAAACCTGGATCTATTTCTTGAAGACAACGGATGAGTTCTTCAGTCGCTACCAAGAGTTCAAGGCTCTTGTGGAGATCATGATAGGTACAAAGATCAAGGTGCTTCTTAAGGATAATGGAGGCAAGTATACAGATAAGGCCTTCACTGGGTTCTGTACAAAGGAGGGCATCAAAGAGTGGACAACTCCATACAACCAACAACAAACTGGGGTCGCAGAGTGAAAGAACAAGACAATAGTTGGAGCAGTGAGGGAAATGTTATATGACTAGGATATGCCCAAGATTTTATGGGCAGAGGCATGTAGCACAACAATGTACATTTGAAATAGGGTTCGTCAGAGAGTGTTGGGGAAGATGACACTAGAGGAGGCCTTTCCAAGGAAGAAGCCAGAGGTCAGGCACTTCAAGATATTTGGCAATTTATCTTATTGTCATGTGCCAGATG
>APFE030337699.1:0-29148 GCA_000404065.3 Pinus taeda | reverse complement strand
TAGGTATGAGTACACTTCTTATGGTGCCTCAACGAATGTTGGAGCCCGAGAGGGATAAGTGTAGGGATACCTTTCCTTGTATGGGTTTGGAGGATACACAAAGACCCTTGAGGGAAGTAGTAACTCCTATGACCCCCAGGGCTCTAAGACATCCTTTGTTAGTTGGAGATAGAAACTATCAAGGGTGTTGGAACAACTTGGTGGTTGTAGGTGTAGAAAAGGGGGTGCACTACCTTGGGTTGTGTGGGTTGATGGGGGATGTGAGCCTGTTGGTTCGAGGTTGCTAAGGTTTGGTACCTTGTCCCTATTCATATTTAGCATTGGACACATACCTATCTTGGACAACCATTGACATTGTGGAGTCATGGCCCTAGCTCAAGGGTGATCTATTGCTAAAATAATTGGAAAAACATAGTTTATGGTTGAGTGGTATGTTCGAGGTTTGTAGCATGTTATATTTTATGAGTTTTATGCACATTATTATCTTTTTTCGTCAAGTTATACACGCACATTTGTTACCTTATTGGTATCAATGAGAGTGGCATTCCCCAAGTGAGATGGTTAGAGGTGTTACAAATGGTATCAAAGTCTAGGCTACAATATTGAGCTTGCATAGGCCAAAAACAAATAACATAAGTGAGATTGTTAATAAAATTACAAATTATTTGACAAAATATTGAAATATACATGAATTCTATAAAAAATATTTAAATTGTTTTATGTGCACTAGAAAAATCTTATAGTGTGATATTGGCCAAAGACGATGTATAAAATATTATAATTGAAAACTATTACAAAGGAAAAGAGACAAATTATTGATGCTATTTTGGTGTATAAAGTATTACCATTGAAAAACAAACAAGTTATTGGTGCTCCTTTTGAAACGAACACGGTTATATTAAACCTAACCTAACCCAGGTTGGGGTGAGGCCCCCACGGTTATATTAAACCTAACCTAACCCAGGTTGGGGTGAGGCCCCCAAAGCGCTTTTGTTAACCACCATATTGACCCAAATTCTTATTTAGCACTGAACTTCTTTGAGAGGATACCCAGGCGGGTTCGACTAGAATTCAAATCGAATGAACACGACTTTCTCTTTTGGCTGTTTGAGGAGGCTTTCCCGTGTCCGTTGCCAACACCCAATGTCCGGATATCTAGATCCAATACTCATTTCCTAAATTAGTGTAAATCTTAGTGTCAAGTTTGATGCATTCATCGTGCATCCATCCAACTGTCCTTGGGCATCTACGGTAGCCCAATTTTCATTATCTATCCATTGAAGTAGCTATTGGGTTTATTTAATAGGACAATATTTGTCGTGTATTTCTGGATTAACTTGATCAAAGCGCTGATATGGGACACCTTTGGTAAGGAAAGTTCTGTGGTTGGAGATTGAGTATGCATGCCAAAATTTTGAAAGAATTCCTCAGAGAACTGTGGTATCGTGTATGCTAAAAATGGGTAGATATATCGAACAAGTGCAAGAAAAAGAGGTGCCCAGCTTGTGCAAGAAAATGCATTGTGTAGCTGTGAAGCTGGAACATATAACCTTCTGTATTATCCTTGGTATTTCTCTAGGCTGAATGCTCCAGATCAGAGCAGCTGTCTCTACAGTTACATTATCAGAATTGGGTTTGAGGTGGATATCTTTGTTAGGACTACACTGGTTAGAATGTATGCCAAGTGTTTGAAAAATTGTCTTAATGAAATTTGACCCCATGATGTGGCTTGATTGCAAGCTTTGCATATGATGGAATTTCTAGGGAGGCCTCGAGAGGCTTTAGTTAGACGCAGCACAGAGGAGAATGGAAGATGTATGCTTATTGATTGATCAAATGCCATACGAGATGTCATCTTATGAACTTCGTTGATTGTAGGGTCTATTGGACATGGTAAGATCATGGTTCCTTGGATTTCCATTACAAAATATAAAGAACTGGAATTCAACTTGAGCTAGCATGTATGCAAACTGTCAAAAGATTGAAAAGGTATGATTAGAAACCTTAGGCTTTGAAATGGTGTGATTTTGTCCCCACACCCTCACCTCCAAATCCCATATAGTCACATATTGCAAATACGATTGCAGGATTTTGTTGGAAATTACACGGTTTTCTTCTCTTGTGCAAGCTGACGTGATACTAGGTAATGTACACTTCTGCAAAATCTTGATGCCGGAGCATCCCTGGATTACTTGCTATCGTCTATATAAAGAAAAACAAAAAATCTATTGATTTTCTTTGTTACGGTGTTTGTGGTTGTTTCTTCTCACCTAAACAATCTCTAAGGAATTCAAGTGAACCCACGTAGCTAATTCTTACCTCTCACTTAACTCCTGGAAATCGTTGGTAATAAGAGAGTGAGAGAGAAACATGTTTTGATTTCTTGTTGCATTAAACATGTAGGCCAATGGTTTTAAAGAAATGTGGATACTTAATTTTATTTTATTTGAACTACAAAAGCGATACATTTCTTTTTTCCAATGAGAAAATATTTCTGAGCATTGTTTCCTTTAATGAGTGAGACAACGAATTTTTTATGGATGCTGAGTGGTTGATGACTATTTTTTTTATGGATGCTGAGCGGTTGATGGCTATTTGTTCAGCATCTACTCTACTAAAATTAATAAAAAGAGGGAGAAATTGTTTTGCTAGAGGCAGAGGATGGATTGGGAAAATAGCAAAACACCAATGTGCTGGGTGTTGATGGCTATGTGAGAGATTGGGCATTTCTAGGTTGCTGGATAGAGCTACATCAAATTGTTTGAAGCTCTGGTCAAAGGGAAAAGCAGTTTATTTTTCATCCATTGCTGTGTGAGAGAAATTGGTTTTTTCAAATTTCAGTCTTCAAATTGGAATATTGTTGTGTATTTACTATTAATGCAAGTGATTATGACTATTGTTGAATTCAGTCTTAATGATGTGTTTATATCTAACATTACAGTGCATTACATTGCTGGTGGTGTGAAAGAAAAAGAAAATCAGATGTGACATTACAGTGCTGGTGTGAACAATAATTATTGTTTAGATCTAACATGACAATGCTGGTGTGACAAAATTTATTATTGTGCATATCATTTCCCCAATGAATTAATTATCATTTCCTCATTGAGTTAATAATCACTGCTATCTTTTCTTGTGGCTCTGATTTGGGTGAATATGTTGTGTATGGATTTGTAAATTGAAGAAAGAAAGGAAGTGTACGGTGATTAATAATCACTGCTATCTTTTCTTGTGGCTCTGATTTTGGTGAATATGTTGTGTATGGATTTGTAAATTGAAGAAAGAAAGGAAGTGTATGGTGATGTCTCCTCTGTGGAAGTTGATGATGTGGAAGGTAACATAAGTGAAATATCTAAGGCACCAGAAAAATATAGTGTGTGTCATCTACATAACTAGGTATGTAGCAGAAACAGCTTTTACCCATGGTAGATCCAGCCGACGACACAACTTGCAGCTTTCTGGAATTTTCTCTGGCCTTGTATTTATAAAGAATGGAATAAGTAAATCATTTGCAGGGTAAGTTTTGTTAGAAAATATAAATGGGCAGCTTATTATATCTTATTTTCTTAACTTTGATACTTTCTTGTGAATCTTTTTTATCTTCTTTATGTTCTTTAGTTAGATCTATTCATCAAACAATATCAAGAAACTACAACAACAAAAGAGGACATAGATATAGGCTCTTAGCCAAGGCAAAACCCCTCCAAGGGGAAAACCTGGGAACTCTTCTCTTCTTAGAATTTGTTTCGAATGAGATACAAAGCAATGTTTTAAAACTCCGACTCCGACTCCAACTCGGCCGAGGGTCGACTCCGACTCCAACTCGGTATCGACTCAGCCGACTCGATTTCAATGACTTAGTCGTTGTAAAAAATACATTAAATATATATATATATTTTTTATAAAAACACATAATTTTAAAGATTTTCATTCATGTTTCCAAACACACAACATTAGAATATAGATAGAAGACAACATATGATCAGAGTAGGCTCATGAATATATTCATTATATTAAAATGGCACCCAATGCACTGTCCAATACATACACGATGATGATATAGAGATCAAAACAAAAATACACAACCAAGGAGGCTAGAAATGGCCTCTACAATAAAAGCCTGTGACCAATACTATTGGCTACTGCTAGAGTTGCCAACGTCATCTGGCTCAACCTCTAGATCAAAGTTAGACAGGGAAACCCATGAGTCAGACAAGGAAGCCTAGGGAGTTCCAAAAATGAAATTAAAAAAAAATGATGCTAAAGTGACTTGCTCGGCCGCTGTTACTGAGCCGGCCGAGTTGGCTTGGACTCGGCCGAGCTGGCCGGGTTGTTACTAAGCCGGCCAAGTTGTTAGCCAACTCAGCGGGCTTGATAACAACCTGGCTGGCCGGTTCGGTTCAAAGGCCAAGTCGACCCGGTTGGGCTATGACTCAGACTAACTCGGTTGAATCAGAGTCAAAACAGCTGATTTTTAAAACAGTGATACAAAGACTCAATCCCTAGACCAAGTCCTTCTCCCAGTACCAAGTCAGCGCTTCCTCCAGTGCTTCCTTGATTTTGTACCAAATTGTTGCTTTCTTGCAACTTCGACCTGCCAACTACTACTACATGACCTGCAACTTTGGCCCAGCTACTTTGTCCCAGCAACTGTTGTAGAAACCCTAATCTACATTCCTTTTGAGACCTTCCTGGAGCAAAACAACACTCCCCAAGGTCAACTAGGTCAAGAGAAGGATTTCGTTCTATCTAACAACTTGTTCCTACAATTCTGCTCCCCAACAACAACTTCGCTCCCTAGCAATTCAAACCTGCAGCTTTGGCCTAGTTTTGGTTGCAAAAACCCTAGCTTCTTCTCATGTGTGAGAGAGATAAAGTCCAAAAGAAGATAAATTTCGTCCTTCTTTCTTATCCTTGACCTTCACTCTTCTCTTTCTAGCTTCCCAACTATAGATTGAACTCTTTCTTGAGATATCAAACTTGTTGTGTGAGTGTGTCCAAATGAGGTTGAACTACTTTTTTAGCCTTCTTAAGAGGTTGAATTCCATTCTTTAGGTCGACTTGAGGATCCCAGGGCGAACTTGTACTCTTGGAGATTCTCGAACCTTTTAGACACAAAAATAATTCTTTTTACAATTACAAATTTCTTGGAAAGGTCTTATAAACATGATGTTGACTTCTTTGACTCATGACAATAAATCCTAAGACATAACAAACCCACGAAGCATGAAGAACATGCTTTTACCTAGAAGACCATCAATAATGAACATGAAACCCATACTTTAACAATAATATTTTTATTTCTTTTCTTATTTGTTACATAGGATACATATTGACTAGGAAGGTATTCATAATTTTACAACTAGTACACATCATATCTCAAACTGAAGAGTTCTCAAGAAGAGTCAGATTGATAAGCCACACTGTAAGCATCATTATTATAACCAACATTGTCCCTGAGGCTTAACTGGACAAGCTCTTCTTTAATCAAGAACATTTATGTTGGGAGGCTTTATGTGTGATACTGCACTACCTCTCTAAGGTGCATACCCCATCTGGATGCCCACAAGGTATGTCCTTTTAGGACTATTCTTATCTTGGATCTCCATACTTGAGTCCTCCAAGAATATTGATCCTCTATGACCACTCTTCTCTTGGATTCCTATCACATCCTCAAAGAGTGTCGGTCCTTGGGACTACTACCTATCTTGGATTCTAAACCTTCAAGGAGTGTCGATCCCTTTCTGTTAATTTTAGGTATGTTTTATGCTGAGAGCAAATTTACCTCAATTTTCCATATTAGCTCAATGCCAATTCAAGATTAGCAATCACATTTATCATGATAGTAAAATGCAGATAGAACATAAACATAAATCGAAGAAAACAATCCAAGACGAGGATACAAGATATGACGCTAGCCAGGGACAAACCCCAATGTGGGGAAACCCTTGATCAATTCTTCTTATGTATTCTTCAATAGTTCAATAGAGAGAGAAATAGTACATATACATCAGAAGTCAACACTTTGACTTGACAAGATAAGAGCAGAGATCTTCACCATGAAAATAACATAATGAGGTCGCTGATCTGATCTCAGGTGAAGGCATACTACTTCAACTAAACCTCCAAGGTGACGCCATCACCATGCTGCACCCATCACTATGTTGCACCTCATCATCATGCTGCACTTGACACTGTACTGCACCCAATCACTGGGCTGCTATCACCACTTAGCAGTACCACATCATCATGTTGTACTCATCATCAACTAGTTACTACAATGCATCGAGCCGTTGCTATATCTACATGCCCATCATCATCATGTTGTACCATTGTGATGCATTGTACTGAATTCATGCTGCCCACAACAGTCACTGCATTTATCATGCTGCCCACAATAGTCACTGCATTTATCATGCTGCATCTAAACATATTGTCAATACAACCATGCTGATGTTGACAATACAAGCATGTTGCATCTTATTACATCATGTGCTACACCATATTGTCCATTGTGTTTAGTCCTCTATGTTGCTGGCTATGGCCTGCGGCTTAGCCCCACAGCAAGTAAGGTTGAGTTATATTTACCCTTGAACAACAGTGTCCTCCTCTTATTGCTGCACAGTCATGAGGGCTGAGACAAGCCTCTCCATGGACTGCGTTATGCCCCTTCTTTCTCTGCTATTATGACACCACTAGGACATTGTTTAGGCAACGTCTCCTTACACTCTTTGACAGCTAGAGATCCCCTAGGATTGTGGCCAACTCTTCTCATTATCTGCAGCTCGGTAAAGACTATGGTCCTCCCAATAGGATTGCGGCTAGGGCTTGCACTCACAACAGTTAGGGCACATGAAAAACCCTCCTCAAACTGCGACCTAGAACAACGTATGAGGGATCTCTTTTATGGCCTAGATAAGGCAGCGTGTAGATATTTTATGGATAGTGTTTAGGTCTTCACTATGACCGTGTTTAGGAAAACTTCATCATTATTGTGTTTAGGGCAGCTTCACCATGACTGTGTTTTAGGGCAGCGTCACCATGACAACGTTTTAGAACAACTTCATCATGACCATAGAAAATTTTAGGGGCGAATGTTTGCCCTTTGGCGAAATTAAGGGGTTTTAAATTTTTAGTGGGTGAATATTTTGTATCATAGTACATTTTTACAAATCACTTCAAATAGCCCACCTTAATTTAAGGGAGAGGGTTAAAAAGGTAAATTTAGCCCTTGAAATTAGGAGTTACAACCTTCCATTCGCCCATTTTCAAGAATAGGTTTTATTTAAGTGAATTCATTCGCCCATTTTCAAGAATAGGTTTTATTTAAGTGAATCCTATGGGCCAAATACCATATTTATAATAGAGGTATGGTAAATTAATAAAAATATAAATGAATGAGAGGTATGGTAAATAAATAAAACATTTTTTATATTTACTCCATAAGTCACCTTATATACATGTAAGGGTGTAAACAAATAAAAATATAAGTAAAGTGGAGGTATAGTAAATAAATAAAACGTATTTTTATACTTACTCAAAAGGTATGGTAAATAAATAAAAATATAAATAAACTAGACGTATGGTAAATAAATAAAACATCTTTTTATATTTAGTCCATAACCCTCGTTCTATTTATGAAGGCTCAAGAAAGAGGTTTTATTTAAGTGAATCCTATGGGCCAAATGTCATATTTGTAAGGTATTGTAAATAAATAAAAATATAAATAAATTAGACGCATGGTAAATAAATAAAACCTCTTTTTATATTTAGTCCATAACTCTTGTTCTATTTATGAAGGCTCAAGAAAGAGGTTTTATTTAAGTGAATCCTATCGGCCAAATAACATATTTGTAAAAGAGGTATGGTAAATTAATAAAAATATAAATAAGCTAGAGGTATGGTAAACAAATAAAACATTTTTTTATATTTACAACATAAGTCACCTTGTATTTATGAATGTATGGTAAATTAATAAAAATATAAATAAACGATAGGTATGGTAAACAAATTTTTATATTAATACCATGCAAAAAGAACATTATTAACCCTAATATTAGTATTAATAAAAATAAAAATGGCACATGGTATTGACCCATGGTATTCACCAAAATGGCACATGGTATTGACCCATGGTATTCACTTGGAATGTAGCCTTGGGGGAATTAAACCAGATCCATCTTTACTCTGGATCTACTCACCCCCGCGAGGTATCAAATATCGTGATATGCAAACTAGCATAGAGTGAAAAAATATTTGATCCGATAAAGAGTAAAAATGGATGTTGTAGTTTAATGTATGTTAAACATTTTAACTTGGTTAAAATAAAAATAAAATAAAAATCAACTATTAATTTTATTAATTTTTATAGATTACTAATAGTAATTTTTAAGCTCCAGGTTTATGATAACCCATGGTATTGACCCATGGTATTCATGTGAGCATAGACTATTTAAAGGGGAGATTCTATGTTAGATCCATCTTAATTCTGGTCTACCAAGTGCTCAGAGGGATAAATAGATTTCATCCCCCCTAAGAGTGGTAGATGTGGAGTTAAGATGGATATAGGTTTGTTTTTATGATAATGAAGATATTAGCTAGACTTAGGAAATTATATTGTAAAAACATCTTAAGGTGAATGGTTAAAGCATAGACATTGGACAAGTATATTTGTATACTTCTGTTTTAAATTGAAACAAATCCAGGGCTAAAAGGAATGGATTGATTGCACTAGTCATCCTTCTATAACTTTCCAACATATGTTGGAGTAAACAGATTGTAATTTGGGTAATTTTTCTAATTGCAAACGGGAACATATTTGTGTATTGGCAGGGTGGTTACGAGTTTCCTAGAAGTGGAGTAAACAAATTGTAATTTGGGTAATTTTTCTAATTGCAAACAGGAACATACTTGTGTATTGGCAGGGTGGTTATGAGGTCCCTAGAAGTGATGAATTTGAATTTTTCTTGGTTTTATATATAGTATTAGGTTTTTTCTCATGCTTTCTGTGAATGGCACGGGTGAATTTTATCTTACACCCACTAGGTTATCGATATGTAATTTCGGTAATTTTGATTTCAAAAGATATTTTAAAGAAATGCAATGATTTCATTTGTGTATTCAATAAACACAAGATTTTATAATTGAGTAAAATATTCGCCATGCCTGGTGAGAGATTCGCCAAAAAATTATATATACATATCATATTATTGATAAAATCGCCTTCCATTTTTCCTATATACCATGGAGATTCGCCCATTTATTATACATGTAAATTTAGGGGGGGTTCTTAAAATTTTCCCTGATGGAATTTCTTGAAGTAGAGCCCATTGATGAGATCTTTGAGGCAAGTCCCATATGGTTTTTCTAAGATGTTTGCTCCCTTGAGGAGACAATGTTTAATAATGTATGGGCCCTTCCATAATGTGTCAAACTTCCCTGGTCCTAAAGCTTATTTGGAAACATCATAGCGAAGGACTAACTCCCCCTTGGTGAATGATCGAGGGGTGACATTGCAATCAAAAGAGGCTTTAGTCCTCTTTTTGTGTGCTTCGTTATGTTGGAGAGACTCTCGTTGAATTTCATCGATGTATTATAAATGTACCAATATTTTCTCTAAAGGTATGGTATCTGAGAGAATTTTTATGGCCGAGTGTAAGGTAGGGATCTCACACTCGATGGGCAGAACCACTTCAACCCCATAGGCTAATTGGAAGGGTTTGAATCTAGTGGACGTTTTGACTACGATGTGGTATGCCCATAAGGAAGAAACCACCATGTGGTGCCAATTGGTTTTATGGTTGCTCACCATACATTGCAACATTGTTTTGAGAACTTTATTGACAAATTCTACCTATCCATTGGACTAGGGGTAGTATGGAGAAGCAAACTCATGAGAGAAAGCAAGGTGTTGGGATAAATCCTAAAATATCTCATTCTCGAAATGTTTCCCATGATTGGATACCAAATCCTTGGGAAAACTGAATCGTGTCAACTGTGTTATTATACGTGGGCATGAGTTCTTCCCATTTGGTGAAGTAATCAATGACAACTACGACATACTTATGGCTGCCTGAAGATGCAGGGTTGCAAGTCATGTAGTCTATGTCCCATTGACATAAGGGGCCAGTGACCATGATTGGGTGTAGGCTAGCGAGTGGATCTCACACCTTATGAGTGTATCTTTGGCACCACTCATATCTCTTAACAACTTGAATACGGTCACGGAATAGGTTGGGCCAGAAATAACTAGCACGTAGGATTTTCTTAGTGGTAGTCGTCCCTGATAGGTGGTCATTACAAGCTCCACTGTGGCAATCATTTAAGACCTGCTCAACTTGTTCAAGCATAAGGCATTGGTGAAGGATTGTATCGATGCTTAGATGATAGAGGACATCCCCTATAAAGAGATAATGTGGGGCTTGTTGGAGAATGCACCTCCAGTTGCCACGAGTAATTTAAGGGTTGAAATTTTGAGTTTGTAGAAAAAGGAGGATCTCGCCATACCAGGGGTAATCCATTGATATAAATAATAGACCATCATCAGGAAATCATCATTAACAGGGGACCCTTGGGTCTTCGTAGGGATCTTTGTGATGAATTTGACGAGGATAAGCGCCTTCTTACTCTTGGGGAAAGTAAACTGTAGGTCGAATTCTTGTAGGATTACTACCCATTGGGAATATTTGTGGTTCGTCATATGATGAGTGATAAAATATCTCATGGGGTTGATATTTTCTATTATGGTGGTGGTCTGTAAGATTATATAATGCTAAATATTTTTCACTCGGTGTACGAGGGCTAAAGTTGTTTTCTTAGTTGTCTCATACTTCAAGGGAGGCTCGAAGAGGTATCACATGTTTTATATTATCAAGTCCTTCTTTGACTAATACCCTAGTGATGGGAACATTAGATGTTGATAGGTGTGGTGCAGGTAAATTCTCAATGCGGACACAAACGATTCCTCTAGCCTGAGAGAGCACGTCTAGCCACAAATAAACAATCTATGGAAAATCTCCTTAAGATTGAATCAATTAAGAGGGCCTACCTCTTAGAACGATATTCCGCTTGGTGATGATCTTGCTTCCTCATTCTAGTTATCTTCCATTTCCTTCCTTCGAATACCTGAAACAAGCAAACAACAACAACAACAAATGTGATAGCATGAAATATTGTATTCGATCTACTTAATAGGTCAAGGAACATTAAGCCATAAAGATGTAAAATGACACTTCATGTAGGAAATCTATCGATAGTTGCATTAATATAAATCAAAAAGAGATTACAACTGGTGCCTTGACATTGTTGGTCTCCTCCAACGTATCTGGGTTCCCACACTTCTTTTAGCACTTCATGGATAGCCCCAACAAAGGGAAGTTTAAGGCCTCTTTCCCTCTAGTCTCAAACCAAACCAAAATCACACTATTCTCCCTCAAACGCGCACTAGAAAGCTATAAGCTATAAATGACTTGTTGGTTATTCACACTTGATCTAAGAACTCCAACTAAATTTTTCTTAGGAAAAAGAGAGGCTTATATAGCTTGGATGGATGGGACATGGTTCATCTCATCATGGGAGAAGGTCTTGTCTCTTGAGATTGTTCCATCCTAATATGGGAAAGGAGCCCAAACTGGTTTCCTCGGTTCTATCTAGCCCAACCATCTACTAGACTTCCATTACGAAGCTTCTAGACATGGAAGCTTCAGCTCCTTATTTAAAAAACCTTCCAAAAGAGGGTCGGCGCAACTGGAAAAGGGCTCAGTTAATCCAATCGACATGAGGTTTAGTTTTAACCTAGGTAAATCATCATGAGGAGAAAACTAGCCAGTAGCGTCGATCTTGTAAACTGGGATAGAAGGAAGATTCTTAGGAAATGATGCAAAGGGGAATTATTTTGCTCATGAAGAAGGACATACTAGGAGTTTCTTCATGATGGGATATCATATCAGGTACACTATAGAGGTCCTCCAGGATCGTAGACGGAAAGTACACGAACAGTGACAAAATGTTGTGTAACAATAGGTAAAGAGTATAGTCCTTATTGTGGTTAGGAGGGATAATCAATGGAGCTTGAGATAATACATATTTTAAGGCTTCAAATGATTTTTATGCCTTCTCATCCTAGTGGAAGGGAATGTCCCAATGAACAAGGTGCATGAATCCATGCACAAAAGTGGCGTAGTGGGGAACAAAGCAACATAAGGAGTTTTCCTTAAAACTTCATAACTACTTTAAAACTACTTTAAAATTTTTGGAGGTGGTATGTCTCGAATGGCATGTTCCTTGAGAGGGTCGACTCTAATACCATGGTAGGAAATAATGAATCCCAGTAATTTTCCCACATTAATGCATAAGACACATTTGAGAGGTTTCAAGTGTAGGTTATGTTTTCGACATCTTTGAAACATTAGGCGGAGATACTTCAAATGATCTGTGTGATTTGTGGATCGTAGAATGAGGTCATCTAAATAAACGAGGATGAGATGAGCCAAACCATGGAAGATATAATTCATGACACGCTAGAAGATGGCATTGGCATTTTTTAGACCAAAGGGCATGACTCGATATGTGAAAGTTCCCCATGGAGTTGTGAAGGTTTTTTTATACTAATTCGTATGGAAAATCTAAATCTAATTATACCTGGAAAATCCATCCATGGAGGATAGTGCTTTGTGACTAGCACAAGCATCGATAACCTGATCGATGAATGGTGTAGGATAATTGACCTTGGTACATGCTTTGTTCAAATCATGAAAATTACTATAGACATGAATGGTGGCCTATTTTTGCATGACAGGTACTAGGTTGGAAACCAAGAGGTGTAAGTGATAGGATAAATAAAACTAGCCTTGTGGAGCTTGTCAATTTCCTGCTTGATTGCTTCTGATTTAGCAGGATGGAGCTACATAGCTTATGCTTAACAGGGTGGAAATCAGGCCATCTGTCTATATAGTTCTCCACAATGATGGGATTGATTATTTGCATTTTAGAGTAAGTCCATGAAAATACATCCCTATATTCTTGGAATGGGACTTTGTATGAGGCCACCTCCTCTAGGAAGCATGCTTCCCCCAGTGAGATCTCTTCGACTATGCTAGGATTTTTTGAAATACCAACCTTAATGGCAGGTGAAATATTTTACATGTTCCCCTCCTCGAGCACATATGGTGTCGAGATGGGATGTTTAATCGAATTTGCTTGTCTTAGTGGTAGGAAGTCCTTCAATTCTATTGTGAAAATATCGTGTCTTTGTGCATCAATAGGCAGAAATGTTTTTTCAGGTAGAAATAATGAACGATGATGCATGGTGTCCCATGGAAATTCGAGTTTGGTCATGGCCTCCAGAATATCTTTGTATAAATGAAAAATATTGTCTAATGTTGAACTAGGTTGTGCGAGGTCGTGAGTGTGGAGTTCAGGCCTACCTGTACTAATAGACAAGCATGATAATGATTTGGTGGTTGATTCCATAGAACCCAACAAAGTTGAAAATGTGCAGATCGTATGGGTTTGCTCAGTCAATAGTGATGCCACCATTGTGGTGGGTTTAGTAGTCTCCGCACCAAAAATTGATCGGTAGTGATGCCACCGTTATAGTGGGTTTATCAGTCTCCACACCAAAAAATGATGAGTAGACAACATGAATCAAGGTTCCTGCGGAAGAGTAAATGAATCATATATCCTGTTGTGTGTCATCAGCATTTGCTGGTGGTAAAATCTCTGTAATGGTGGATTGATGATGAGAGGGAGTAGGTTCTTGCGATAAAGTTGACGTCCTAGGAGCCAATCCATTTTCCTCCATGTGATGTTGGTTTTCATAGATATCGTAAACTTATGGGCATCGTATTCTCAGTTGTCCAAATGTTCGTACCAAAGGACATGTCTCTGAACTATGAGAGTCAATGGTACAATCATTGCATGTAATACTAGTGCCTCCAATGTCTATTTGTCTCAGTGTTGCTCTTGTTTCTCAAAAACATGGAAGGTATTGGAAATTGTGTGTATGATGTGCTTAGGAGAAAATGTGATAATGGTTGCGTGAGAATCTAGCTTGATTTGAGCAAGCAAGTCTAGGATGATGGATCAACAAGAGAAATGCGTCTCTATTTTTTCTTAATTCCCAACATTTGTTGACCAAATGGTCAAGTCTATTGCATAGGGCACACGTGTGGGCAGGTTTTGACAATACTGCTTAATGTCAATTTCTCGTCCTTCTAGGTTCTGACCGGGGATAGGAGGTAATATGGTGTTGGGTGCTTGGATGAACCGCATGCAATGAATTTTCTTCGAATATGCAAAAGATGGTTCTGCATCCATCCCTCAATGGTGTGGTTCTATCCTGAGGTTGGGTATCTGTTTGGATAGATGTTGAGTTCTCAATAGTGAATTGGCACATAAAACCCAATGTTTCGTGGAATTGGGGAAGGGTAGGGAAAAACCAAGTATGATGGTTGCATGTACAAATGTGGAAACTATGGAATTTTTTCTTGGTTCTGTTGTTAGGGGCAACTTGAGGGGCAGGGTACCATTTCTTAAATTCCTGCAACTCAGGGCATCGGTTAACCAGATGCTATGGTTCATCACATTAGGCACATATAGAAGCAGGTTGAGGTGTCACTAGTTTTGGTTGCCCCTCATATGGAGGTAGGTTGTGTGACCATGGGTATAAGGGGAATATGAGTATGAAGCTTCTTTCTCAAAAAAAAGGTGGTTTTGGATCCATCATCCACCACTGGTGTGTTAGGAAGTGATTGAGCCACGGTATTGGTTTGAGTGAGTGCACTCAATGCATCTCGATATCAAGGTATTTTTGGGAAATTATGAGTATAATTCCTCTATTTCAAACATATATCGCATGCATGGTTGGTGCGCAATTCCTTGTTGCATTCTGTTGTGGTCTTCTCTTCAGTAGGTAAAGGTGGGATCACTGGTGTTTTTGGGGAATGCAAAAGAGATTTTAATACTTATATCTTGGGGCACATGTTAGTATGGTGCCCATCAACTTTAGACAAGACACAGGGTGGAGGTAAAATGGATGAGGAGGAATTTGAGGCTTCCACCTTCTTGCATTCTTACTTATCCCTCTTGCTGGCAACGACTGATGAGGATGCATGCATTGCTCATTTTGGGGTGATTTCCTGAGGAGGGGCTATAGGAATGATGCATGTCAAGGTGATGCCTGAGTTTATCTTATCCCTCTTGCTAGAGAGAGCCATATTTGGCAATGTGAGTGTTGCCATGACTTAGTGCAAGACAAAACCAGGTGGAGGGTATAAGAAGGGTGTTTGGGTTATTGTATATGGTAGGAACATAGAATCAATAGTTGCAGCACTAGAGGTGTCTAGAACTGGTTCCTGACTCTGGGGGTGTTTGATGAACTCATCATGCACACCAAAATTCTTGTTTCTGGAGGAATGGCCTCCAGTAAATGGGGGTCTCAAGGGTATGTCCCGAGGAGTGTTGATGGTTTAAATGTCTAGGTCTGAATTTAGTGTAGGTTGTGATCAAATCAGGGGAAGATACTACGAAAGGTAACACATTATCAAGGGTGGTGGGTACCTTCTTCTTATAGTATGTGAGTCGGTTAACCATAAAAAAAATCCCATTATGAGGGAACATCATTATTATGAATACATAAGATGCCACTATAGTCATTTCATACATGTAACTTCAGCCAAGAAGGATATTGTAATACAATTGTGGGTCCAAGACTTCTATGTCAATGAGAACAATTTTACTAGTGATTTGCATCAAAACATCCTGGAATAGGCCTACAAGAGCAGAAGGGTGCTCATCGTATTCCCTTAGAGTGATTTTAGATGGTTTGAATTTGGTAGATCCAAGTTTTTTCCAAAGCATTTTGAAAATAATACAAGTGGTCACTCCCTCATCAACTATCCAATAATGGATGGTTATATTTTAGATTATGACAAGAATTTGGAAGGAAACTATTAATGGAAGATGCGGGGTGATGTTATCCAAGTCAAAACAAATTAAATGAGAATCAGGAGGTTTGTTTGCTTCTAATGTAAAAAGTAAGGCTTTCCATTGGGTTGGGCATGTTTCAAGACTTCCAATGCTCACAGCGCTGAAGGAGATTGAGCTAATTCATTGATTATGTTGTAGTTGTGAGCAACCTTTGAGTTATGTCTTGTTCATTGTAAAGGTCATTTGGCCATATTTGGGATGGGTTCTATAAGACGGCAAGGGGCTTTCAAAGGTGTTGTAGGTGCTATAATGGTTAAGGTGGATGGGTCGGTTTCTGGTGGAGTTTTTTAATCTTAGTTCTACTTCTACAGGAGAATGCTTTCCCTTGTCATGTAAATGTCACGACTTGAGGTATCTTGGGAACTTACTCTAGGAGGATGCTTATATTGTTTCTGGGAGGGTTCCTATTGAATATTTACCACTCCTTGATGGGGGAAAGGGTTCTGCATTACTACATTTTTCTTGTTTTCCCCCCTTTCCCCCTAGTATCTTTCACTCTCTTCAACTCAAGGAGTTGAGGGAAATGATGGGTGTAATGCCAATATTCCCTGCAAATGGAACAAGCATGATTAGTCCGTAAACTAGGGTTATTGTTTTTCCTTTGTGGGTTATTATTGGTTTGTCCCTGGTTTGAATTCCAGTTGGGGTTGCCCCCTGCTGATGCCCTTGGAGGTTGTTGTTGATTATTTCCCCCTTGTCCAAGTTCTACCTCCAGTTTATTCTTTCCTTTTTTCTTAGTAGTGTCAAGTGGGTTAGCCGTGTTTGGATGTTCAAATGATTTTTGTAATTGAGGTAGAGAATGTTTCACAAAATTAACCCTTATGTTAGCCTATATTGGGGGGTTATTTTGTCGAGGTGCTGGAAAAGGGAAATACATACTCCCCTGTCTTTGGTTGGCATATGCATTCCGGGAAGTGGAAACCACTTTGACATTCCTAGGGGGTACATATTTTCCTGTGTGGGAGGATATGGGCCACCCTACATGGAAGGGTATTGGCCACCCTGCATGGGAGGGAATTGGTTGACCTATATGGCAGGATTCTACATAGGTTTAGGCCGACAGGATAATACCCTATGTTTTTTGGTGGTGGTTTTGCAAGTGTGGCACCAAATGGCTATCCACTATACATATTTCCAAAGTAATTGAAGGTGTTTCCTAGTTGATTTTGGGCTATTGTCCCGATCAAACCGTCTGCAGCATTAGACACACCTAGTAACTCTGGTTTAAAATTTTGCTTGTCAGGTGCATATGGAAGGACATGGTAGAGGTACCCATATTGCATGTATATGAGCTCTAATTGTTGAGCTTTACTTATAACATGTTCATAATTTTGTGGTGATTAATTTTCTACATATTTTGATATTTTTGAGGAGAGGGATCTCAAAGACAAGTCGAGAAGGAGTTTTCCTTCCAGATGAGCTTTGCAAAAGCTACAATGTTTCCCCCATTCATGGATATGATCTAATATTTTCATAGCAAATGTTTATTTGAAATGAGTTAGAAGTTCCAGTCCCGAGTCTTGGCAGATGAGGAGCTGAAAAAATGTGAGGAATTTGTGGATAGAGAATAGAAGTTCCCATGTGATCGTGAGGGTTGGCCTATGTACCATTTTTTCACAGGCCTTGTTAGGGTGCGTTGAAATAGTCATTAATAAAAAGGCTTATAAGGATGATTTCACAGAGTTTTGTCAATTCAGTTTGGAGCTCTCTCTCTCTATTCTCTCTCTCTAATACTCTTGGAAACTTAGAGTTTCCTGGACCACTCTTGGAGAGTGTGGCATACTTGGATTTTTGGAGCAAGAAGGCAAAGGAAGAGCAGGAAAGCGCAAGAGGACATCGGGATCAGCAACTACAATAGGTTTTTCTTGTAGGTACCGAGTTGCAAGTATGTTTTCCTCCCTAGTTTTGGCATGCATAACATATGCATGTGGTTTATTGGCCATGATCTGTCATTAACATGGAGGATTGCCTGGATTGAAAATGGATTTTGCTAACATTTCCATTTCCTGGATAGTCATGGTGTTGTGGGTTTCTTCTTTTTTTCTTTTTTTTGTTCTCATGTTTCCTTTAACTTGGGTAGATGTGGGTCATATATGATACCACACAGTGGTGTCAACTAGATGGGATGTGTGTTTTCCATGCACTCATGTTGGTTGCATATGTGTTTGTTTTGTTGTAAGATCATGTTCTTATTGCATTTGTATGGTATGGGTTATGATTACAGTGAGGTCATCTTGGGAAGTCGATGGTGTTGTTGTGGAGTGTTTCATCATGTGTATGGTTGACTATGCATTATTTATGCACATTAGTATTCACATGTGGTCAAGTATATAGTGATGTGGTGTTTGTTTTCATGCATAAGGTTATGGTATGTGTAGTTGATATGGTCATGTATTGAGGACTGGAATCTAGTTAGAATGATGGTTATATGGTCGTATGCTTATTTTTTATATTTCTATATGCTATCATAATTATGTTATACATGTATTATGCTGATTTGTTGATCTTGCAGATGACATATCCTCCCCAAATTATGCCAAGGTACGTTGGTTTATTGTGATGTTATTTAGCTAACATGATATACCTTGCAGGAAGAATATCAAAGATGACTAGCAAGATGGTAAAGTATAGTTCCCGATACTCTCCCTATGGATTAGATGAGCAACATGGTGTTGGACATTCTTCTGGTTTGGTAGACACACGGAGAAGATTAAAGGCAGAATAAGGAGTTGTAAGGCCGACAATGACAGAATCACACAAGCACAGGAGAAACAAGCAGAGGGTGTTGTGGGATAAACTCCCCTAGGGTCTTGGGTGGATACCCTAGCAGACTGGAGGTTATCTATACAAAGAAACACACATTCCATACAGCCATTATGCTACTATAAGAAAACTCTACGATAGGGGGCATACCTGAGGTCCTACGTTTGAGAAGAACCTTCCAGGGTCCAAACCCTTCTTGGAGTTCCTTTCGCTCCTTTGACTTGCAAAACAATCAATTCAAGAAAGTACAATAGTATATGGACTAAACATCACAAAGAAACCATCTTCATATTATAAGGAAAGGTAGTTAGTTATGTAATTAAACAACCATTCACATATGAATCATAACATGAATATCATAAACATGAAGAAGATCTATATCAGGAACAAAGACATGCGTTTCTTTTATTATAGACAAATAAAGTACAAAAAGGAATAATTTCACCTGATTCGTCCTTTCGCAAGGCTCCAAGTGGAACCGTCTCCCCGATTCGTCCAGTCTCAAGCCTTTAACAAACTCCTTCTATGACTTACTCCATGATATCTCAAGTAGTATGAAAACATCAACACACACAAGGAAACAAGGGTTTCCTGTAGAATGGGGGAAGTGCAAGAGGCAATAGGATCTTCAGACCTGGTCAGGGAAATCTCAGCATAATAATCTTTCTCTCTCTTCTCTCCTCCTTTAGGCCTTCCCATTGAAGCCTTTTTATACTTCTCCCAAAGTAGTTTTTTAATTGGGAATTGATTGGGAACAATTGGGCCATGGGAACTAACAGGTAATCAACAGGTAAAACCCGTGATATCCACCCAAAATTAAGGAGATTTATATTTTTTTAAGTTTTTTAAGACATATACGCGGGTTGCGTATACACAGACCCACGTATACACGCGTTCAGCTCAGGGCAATGTCGCGTATAGGGAATAAAACATTGTTTTTTAAATTTGGGACCAGGTCTGGAAGGAGGGGTTTCCCTAGGCCATGACTGCAGCATCACAAACCATAAGAGTGAGATTTGGAGCTCTAACAGATGCCCCCTAATATATGAGGTTAGAAGGGGTACATGATGGCTGCAATGTATTAAGCAATTTCATGGAAAGGAAATCTGTCAAAAATTGAGAAGGACTGCACCAGAATTCAGCCTGCCAAGCCACAAAAGGAGATCAGAAAGAAACACTGTCTAAGGTAGGCATACCCATGCTCAGAGTATAGCATGTCTGCATATCAAGTACAAGCGGATCCACTAAGTATACAAGTATAAATGACTGGAAAATACATAATGGATCATCTGATCATGATCGAACAAGTACATGTCTGAATGTCACATATAAGAATGTCAATGATGCTGAAGGATGAAGCGGATCACCGATATCAAAGGATGATCCCAAAAAGTACCAAATGAACATGATGGAATAAGATGGTACAACACTACAAACTCAGGTGCCAGCATATAAAATGTCGCCATGAATGACTGCAACATATCAAGTGAAGTGGTATCAACTAGCAGCGACAGAAGCAACTGTCAAGTGAACCAATGAATGCTGGTACAACCTGAGGTCTTCACCGACCACCGTGGTAAATTTCTACAGCATGGGAATAAATGATCTGAAGCGACCATGTGAGAAATCATTTGATTACCGGTCATTGATGTATACCGTTAACAAACGCGAGACTACTCACCGATAATGATAATGAGTGTCAAGGTACCCAGTACAATCCAACAAGTGTGAATAGATGAACTGGAGTCGAACACCTATAAGAATCTATCGATCAGGACACAATGACGGTTTCCCACTATCAATAGCGAAGGATCTGCCACTAATGACTGCAAACCCCAAGGTACTGCAAAATAGACTCTAGATCTTTGCCCCAGAGTAATGAGTCGAAGTCGATAGGGAAAGATCCGGTAGAAGGAAGGCATTAAGGCATCCTCCATCAATCTAGCACGAGTGTAACCCGTAGGCCAATAATGTGGAAGGAATCGGACGAAAAAGATGTAGTAACCTGACCGAAGTACGTTTCCGGCATACACAAGATGTGGCTAGCACACGGCAGAAGCCCTCTGAACCAACCAATAATGAAAGCTAACACAGAGGTGAGGTATCCACCAATAGGGTCAAATGGAAACCAAGTTACTGCACGAATCCCAATGTGTGATAATGTAAGCTGATGTCGAACACAAGGGAAACCACTCAGTCAAAGACCCATGATACTGATCGATGTTGAGCACAAGGTGACCTATCAATAATGAAAATAGGGCCAGGGTGCAGCTCTAGGCCTGTCCTTAGAGCAAGATGTTGTCGTCGATAAGGATAAGACCCGCAAGCAAGAGGTCAATGGAGAACTTCTCAAACCGACACGAGTAAAGGACCAATATAACTGATGTGATGATAGACATAGTACTGACAACCAGGGATGGCCGGTGAAAAAATAAGTCAAGAGACATCGCAGAGAGGCCGACTCAGGCTAACTTCCCTTGAACAAAAGCACGACTCAATGTGACTATGTGGCAACATATGATGACTATGTATATGCTCGTTGCGCAGGAGGCACAAACGAACCCTCCATATGCTTGGAAGAGATAACCAATCGAGGGAGAACTGACTCAATAACAAGGTTCAGGCATACCTAAGTCAAACTAAATCCCACCCAAATGGAGGAGACTTTGCTTTGAGTGCTTTGTTCAAGGGCAACACAACTGACTCTAGCTGCCAACAATAAATGAAGATATTGTCCCGTTCCCGCTCTTTTTGGAATATATAATTTTTTTGGTCTTTTTCTTTAAAGCTGGAAAAAGAATAAAAGAATGCTATAGTACAGTGGAAAGAACGAGTGTCAGCGAAGCAGATGATCTAGTTCCTGGGATTGGAACATTCCTATGCTCAACGCAGGGAGGCGAAAACTGGTCAAAGACACTCAAAGGTGTGTTCCTTCCACAGGTCAAGGTGTGTCAAGTTTCAGAAGTCAAAGGTATGCAAGTTTGATTTAGCAGTCGTCATGGTCAAAAGTTGGCTTAAACACAAGTCCAAGTGAAGCCGGCTCAAGGCCAAAAGGTGCAAATAGTCAAAATGCAATGTAGTAGTACAACTCAACACAAAGGAGCCTCTAGGGTATAAGGCCAAAACGAAGCGAAGAAGCAAAGAGGAATGAGTCTTCATCGCATAGGTCATGGCGGGACTATAGAGGACTCCCGAGCCTACTCAAAACAAAGCAGCATGGGTAAAAAATGTCAGCGAGGTGCTAACTACGATGCCCATGTAAAGGATGGCTCTACCATCGTGTCATGATTTAAAAAATCGGTGAGTGAAGATGGTTTATGAACCATAACACAATGGGATCGACCCTATGGCAAGTGTATCGACAGATGGAGGCTAGTATGCATAATGCAACGGAAAAATGGCTTCCCTAACCTATATGACAGTGAGAAAATGATACCTTCCATGACGGGTCAGCAGTCATGGAACCATCTCGAAACTGTCGAAAACGTCCAAATTGTCCTGAAAAACCAAACCATTCTCGACACTCCAAGCTCCCAAGTTAAAAGTTACATGAGACCAAACAAAATCAAGTTTTGAAAAAAATTTGATATTTTCAAAGCTTATAAAAGGGTTTTTGGACTCACCATTTTCACCATTTGAGTTTGAGAGGAGAAAAGTGGAGCAAAAGGAGCAAAACTTCCCATACGCCAAATTCAACTATTCAGATTCTTCCAAAGTCTCCAAGTAACTCTTATTCTCATCTTGTAATTGATTGTGACTAGTTTTAGAAGTTTTAATTAATGTTTTACCATTGGGTTTTTGCAAAAAATTCCTCCGCAGTGTATACGCGGGTTGGTAATATGAAACCCGCATACACGCGGGCCCTACACACGACTGTGTGTAAAGGGACCCGTGTATACACCGCAGACATTTCAAACACAAAAACTAACGATTGAAAATCATTTTTCTTTGAGGATTCCAGTCACTTGGTGAGAAAGAGAGCATACCGCAGTAGATGATGAAGTTATGAACAGTCCTGAGGCTTTGGATGCATTGCGGGGATGTGGTTTGCTAAATTTCTTCAAATTGCCAAATATGAAAGAAAACACACATCTGCTCGAGATACTTCTTGATTATTGGAATGTCGAAGAGGATGCTTTTATGATTGACGAGATGCCACTCAGGATAGAAGTGGAAGATATCTACTTCATCACAAGCCTTTCCCGAAGGGGAGAGGTAGTACAAGCCTGGGGCAGAACATGGAGCAGTCTCCCAATCAAGGACTACGCATAGATATATTGCCCAGGACATCTGAAGAAAGTCAGAATTCAGATTTCCATCACACATGTGGCAAGTCTATCATTGAGGATAATCCTGTTCACCATAGCTCGAGTGAACGAATCAGCTTCTCAGCACCAGGCATCATGGCTAACCATGAGCGTGGTAGTTGACTGTCTCACCACTGTGTTTGATTGGTGTACTCCTCTTCTAGCTAGTATGAAAAGCCAACTCACTTCTATCAAGAGAGGACAGACCAAAAACTTTGGCTATGGGACTATTTTGTGCTCTTTCTTCGAGAGAGAGTTCTCGCACTTCGTCCTAAAGTACCAGTTTCGATCAGCACCCCACGAGATCCACGAATGGGCAGGTGGGCTGACCTGATGAAATGCCTAGGAGGTGGGGAGGTCCCACGGACTGCATTTGATGATGACTTCTTTTCCTGGTGGGATCAGCAGATCATCGCCATGGATGACTACCCCTATGCTGGGTTGGATTTCTGAGGAGATCCCGATCTAGCATTACCACCGACCGCAGCATGGGGCGACATTGGTAAGTGATTTTTGATGTTATGATTTTTTATTTTTTTTTTCAAATATCATAATGAACTTTGGAAATGTTTTTGATAGGATTCAAATGACTAATATGATTATCATGTTCCAAATATTAGGCCAGTACAACCAGATGAGTTCCCACAGCACGAATGTCGCGGCCAAGGGGCCGAAGAGGTGGCTGCAGACACGGAGTGGCCTCTACACACAATTCAGTGGCACCTGGTGAGACTGACTCACCGAGTCTCGATGGCGGCGGTAGAGGACCTTCCTGTAGAGATGTAGCGTCACGTGGTTGGCATGCCACGACACTGGGTCCGCACTTTTAGGCATGTGGCCAATGCAGTAGTTTCCTACTTAGCCGCTCATCTTAAGCCGGGGAATTAGATATAGTGGACATGATTATGGGAATTTGAGTCCCAATTTTGTATATTTTTTGGACAGACTTATGTACACTCGAGATGCTTTATGATATATATATACAGTTGACTTTTTGATACTTAATTTATTGTGATGAATGATTGATGTGCCAGTCTAATGCTTGATTAGCGATAGAATCAGCTAACCAATTATGAGATCTTGGAATATGAAAATAATTAATATAAGTAAATGATCTTTGCAACAACCTCACCCTTAAATACTGGCGATATAAGCATGGATCCCTTACCCGATAAATGTTATTTAATTGTGACACTATCAATTGTGAATCAAGATAAACTACCAACGAGTCGATTTCGTGAGAAATTGCCTCAGATAGAAAATTAATGATGGCAGTATACTCAACCATATTGTTTGAAGTGGGACCGATGCACACTCCCCTTGATACCATCAATTGACCAATTGGATAATAAAGTACCCAAGCTACGGAAGCAAGATTCTGAGTGTGCCGACTAGCACCATCGGTGAATCCAAAATAGACCAAGTCATCCATCAACCCCTGCCAAAGCAGACCAAAAAGTGTTGATATCAAAAACTCTCGATAAAAAATGTACAAAGAAGCCACTGCTTAGCTGCTACTTAAGCAAAGTACTTCTTAAGGTAGAGCCCGTTTCGAGGCTCCACCAATTTTTTTCCTTCGAAATCGATTAATTCATATGACCCTTTTGTTAAAACTCGTTTAATTATGAAGGACCGTACCACATAGGTTTGAATTTTCCTGCCCCCAAGGTCTCCTTATCTTGGTCGTAGACCAAGATGAGGTCACCTTCAGAAAAGACACGAGGCCGGATAGCTTTATCATACTAGGTTTTAACCCTTTTCTTATGAGACTCATTTACTGTGGCTGCATCTCGACGCTGCTCATCGAGATGTTCCAAGTGAAGGAGGCAATCTTCGAGACTAGAGGTCTCCGGAAGGAGCCCAATAGCTAACTTAAGAGATGGAATTACACATTCGACAGGAAATATAGATTCCAACCCATAAACTAACTAAAAAGGTGTAAAACCTGTAGCAGTCTTGACGGAGGTTCGGTATGCCCATAGAGCCAGATACAACATAAGATGCCAATTGCATCAATTCTTGTCAATTGTCCTTTGCAAGATCATCTTAAGAGTTTTGTTTATTGCCTCGACCTGTCCATTGGCCTGAGGATAATAAGGAGACGAATGTTCCTGCCGGAAACCTAATTTGAGAGCCAATTCGGACATTAGTTGATTCTGGAAATGACTACCATGGTCAGTGACAATCTCTCTTGGGATACCGAACCTTGAGATAATCTGATTAAAAAGGAAAAATTTCGTTGTCTCACTATCGTTTTTATAATGGGCATGGCCTCAACGCACTTCGTGAAGTAGTCTACGGTCACGATAATATACTTGTGATTCACTGCTGAAGGTGGATTACAAGTCGTAAAATCAATACCCCACTTAGTAAAGGGACCGACAGTGACAACGGGAAAAATGGGAGCTGGATTCACGGGTGACAGCGTTTGACCGCTTCAACACAATCTTTGAAGAGCGAAGGCCAAAAATAGCCGGCACGCAAGATACGCTGAGTTGTAGCAAGCCCTAATATATGACCACCAAAAGCTCCACTATGGTAGTCATTTAGCACTGACTCTGCCTCCTCTAAGGTTAAACAGCACCGAAGGATTGAATCAACCCCCCGATGATATAATGTATCAACAATGATGACATAATTTTTAGTGAGGTGACGTAATTTGCGACGTTCATCCTTAGAGAAAGTAGAGGGAAACTTTGAAGTCTGGAGATAAACAATGATATCTCCATACCAAGGGTTGAGTGAAGAGATGAGGAATAAATGTTCGTCAGGAAAACTTTAATCATAAACAGTTTCCTCTCCACAAGGTAGCTCGGAAATTAGCTCGGCAAAAACCATAGATTTCTTGGCTTTGGCGGACAAGAACTCGAGATCAAATTCTTGTAAAATGACAATCCATTTATTATATTTTCCCCCAATCACTCGCCTACTGAGGACAAACTAAAACGGATTGACTGCTGCCAAGACAAAAGTTTTGCGTAGAAGAATATAATGACGGAACCGCTGGACAGCATGGATAGTTGCCAAGGCCAACTTCTCAACCGGAGAGTAGCGAAGTTCAGGACTTATCAAGCCTTGGGTCAAATAATAAATCACATGCTCTGTGAGAGCATCGTCTTCCTGAATGAGAACTATACCAATGGTTGATTCTGCTGCAGTGAGATATAAAAGGAAGTCCCTACAATAATCTGGTGGACTCAAAAGTGGGGCAGAGACTAATGCCTTTTTCAAAGCATCAAATGACTGCTGTGCAAAGTCGTCCCACACGAATGGAACCCCTTTGTGGAGCAAACACATAAACCCTTTAGTGATCTCGGCATAGTTCACTATAAACCGTCTTAAGAAATTAGCCTTCCCTTGAAGAATTTGAAGTTGTCAAATGGAGGACGGGGGAGGTAACTGGACTATTGCTTCCACCTTGAAGGGATGAACCCTAATCCCTTCATTTGACACGATGAACCCTAACAACCGACAGGACGTAACCGTGAAAATGCACTTGTTGGGATTCAACTAGATTTTATAAAAATGACATCGCTCAAAAACCATTTGAAGGTGACTAGGGTGATCAGTTCTCTTTCGAGAACGAGCAGCGAGATCATCCAAGTACGCTTCGATGATATGTTTGATGTCGTGGAAAGCATATGACATGGCTCGCTGGAAAGTAGCTCCAACATTTTTGAGACCAAAAGGCATCTTTCTGTATGAAAAATTAACCTGGGGACATATAAAAGCCATCTTATGTTGATCCTCAGGACGGATAGAAATTTTATTATAACCTAAAAAACCGTCCATAAAGGAAAAAATCTCATTACCCGCACACTCGTCAACAATCTGATCAATGAATGGTGTGGGGTAATTATCTTTTGGACAACCTTATTTAGGTCCCTAAAGTCGATGCATACTCGGATTGTTCCTTGCTTTTTATCCACAGGGACTAGATTAGAAACCCAATCGGTAAGAGGAACAAGGTATATAAAACCCTCCTTGAGCAGCTTCTCTACCTCAGTTTAATGGTTGCCGCTTTCCTAGGATTAACCGGTCGAAGCCTTTGACGAACTGGCATGGTGTTTTCATAAGTCTTGATCTCGTGTTGAAATATAGAAGGATCGATGCCAGGCATTTCTTCATAAGACCAAGCAAATACATCTCGAAATTCCTTGAAAAGGTCGGTGTAAATTTGAACTTCTTCAGGGGAACATTCAATTCTGATGAAGAGATTCTCGATCACGTTAGGGTCCCTAGAGATTTTTATAGATATCATTTCCGAAATCACCGACATATTACCTTTGGCACGAAAGTGTGCTGGAGCCAAGGGATTTGATATCTTACAAACATCACTAGTGAATAGCTTGGAGAACCTAGATTCCACTTCCTGCAATGGAGGAAGGAAATATGAACGATGTTGTAAGTCTTCCCAAGGTCGATCTACACCCATCATCACTTCAAGGATTGCTTCTTCAGAAGGTAAAACCATATCTAAGCAGTCCAAGGTGGAGGTGGAATCAAAGGCCCAAATCGGGGCCATATGACCATCTAGCTCCTCTTCGGAAAAAGCAGTAGAATGGTCATCTGCAGAGTTAACAATAGACTGATATCTAAGCTCAATCGCGGACATAGGGAATGCCATTCCATTAACTTGTCCTTCAGCTAATGTCGTCGTAGGTGAAGGCAAGGTCCAAGGGTTTGAAAAATAATGAGTTCTAAAGAACTCTTCTCGAGAGGACTCCTTAGATGATGAAATGAAATTGATTCTAGCAATAGGAGAGGGAAAATCAAAGGTACCCATCAATGAGGAATACATCCCAACTCCTAGATTCTCAGTAGGTGGGCGAGGGTTATCCACTAAGGGGACAGTAGAGTCAGAAGTTGCTTGAGGATCAACTAGACAATAATCCAACTTATCAACCTTAACAATTTTCCCTTCATGAGGAAAGCAGATGACAAGAAACAGAGTCAAAACGACGGCATCCATCTCGTATACCTAGTTCCTTCCTAAGAGAAGATTATAGTCTAGGTTAGCATCTATGACCTCTACCTCAATATTGATAACCTTTCCTCCAACACATATAGGAAAGGACGGGATAATCCCATGCGGCTTGTGAGAATGGCCATCAAACGCAGTCAAGAGGGTAGGTAAAGGAACAGCCGAAGGAGATCCAATGGCCTTCCAACATAACATCGACATGATGCATGTGGAATCTCCTTCATCAATAACAGTGCGAAAAATGTTAATCTTTCGGTATGTAGACTTTATCTGAAAAGCCATGTGATGAGGGAGTCGCTTTTTGACATTTAACATGTCAAAAGTGAGCACTAAAGAGTTGGTTGGATCAACTGCCCCAATTGCCGAGAGTAAGGCACTTCGCTGAGCTGGACATGATTGGAGAACCTCTAAAGTGGACATGGTGCATGGACTCTCAGCCAGATCCTCCACAATGGAATAATTCTAGGTGGCCCTGGCATTAAGATTAATAGCCGCACGTTTAGCGGAACCTTTCGGTATCCATGGTATAGTCTCAACAGGGGGTCGTTCAATATGAAGGTCGGTATTTCCGAGAGCAGTTTTTTCCTTGGAAGTTTCGGCTTCACTGTAATCACGTGACCGAGTAGCCACGTGGACATTAGAACCCATCATGAAAACATTCGATGATTTTTCCCCTTCCTAGCTGCCCCCAGAGGAGGTACCAGGATTTGAACTCGTGCCAGCAAGCAATTGTTGCCCTTGGGGAAAAGGGTTGGTTAACACAGCTTGAGAACTAGAAGCCCCTTGCTGCCCTAACAAGCGCTGAGCATCCTGAATCTTCGGGCAGAGATGAGTTAAATGGTCTCCACTACACAACTTGCATGGAAACTTGACTTTCTTTCTAGACTCATTTGTACCCCCACCAGCATTATTGCCGGATTTATTTGTGTCATCCTTCCCATCCTGAATATTTTTCTTACCTCATCCTTTTCTTTTTCCCATTGTGTCATGCGGAAAGATTTAATTTTGCGGAAAAAACCAACCTCCCTAGAAGCTTAAGGCTTTCTAGTGACAAACAAGACAATTAAGAACAATCCTTCTCTAAATATGCATTTACCATATAAGAAA
>APFE030337692.1:0-15845 GCA_000404065.3 Pinus taeda | reverse complement strand
CATGGCATGCATGAATTCAAACTTTATCACTTCTTTTGTTTAAATAGCAGCAAGAGATTAAGAAATGGAACACATAAACACACTTACAATAACAGTAGGAAACACACCATCACATAATAATCCACAAGAATCCACAATGAAGTCTGCAAAACCCTGGCCTTCCTTTTCCTCAAATTGCAGAAAATACAAGTCAAAAATACAATAGCACTTCTCCCTCTAGAGTCCAACCATGAAAATGGGAAAGAGAAGGCATAATATAGAAGGTCAAACCTCTTCCCCCACCTCTAGGGGTCGAGCTCAGCTTCCTAGGAGCTGTTACAACTAATTCTAAATCAGTCACTAGATAATAGGCCAGCACAACAACTTGCCTCTAAAAGTTAGGAAGCCTATCCATGCATTAAATATTCACTATTTACATCAAAGAAGCTTCTAGAAGAGGTAAAGAAGGGTAAAAGTATCTAATGCCATGAAATTTACACAAGAATCCATCAATTACATGCCTAAATAATTAACCCAAGTGAAAACTGTGCTTAGCTGGCCGAACTAGTCAAAAACTGGCAAATTTTGCTTGACTGGTTGCACCTCTGGCTTGACTAGTCGCACCTTTTGGCAGCGCTTTTTGAGGGCCTTCCCGGAGTCCAAATCAAGTGCAGGATAGCTCGTTGGAAAGGTCTGGAAGTATAATTTCCAAAACAATTGGAATTTCTGAATTTGGAGTTGATTTGACCCCTCAAAAATAAAATCTCCCAAGACTGCTTTCTGCAACTCAAAAAAGGGGTAGAAAGTCAAAATTTGGCTGTATTTTGAGCTTTTGGCTGCCCAAATCTTCACAAAATTTGAAACCCTTCCATAGGCAAGTGTACTTTTACAAGAAAAATCCAACCATGTAGATTTTTCCCCGTTCCGAGCTGTATGGACAACTCGTCTCGTACGGGGTGAGACGAGTCGAGTGGCCAAAACCTGTAAAATTCCAAAAAATGCCAAAAATGCCTCAAAATCCTCAAAATCTCTTGGGTTTGCTGCTTGGAGGAAGATAATGAGTACCATGGTGAGTGAGAGAGGCCTCGGCCAAGATACTGAGCGGGTTGGGTCTTCTTCTTCCTCTTGCGGGCCTCAGATAACCTCCTTTGGAAAATCTTCATTTTTGCCTTGCAAACATGCGTCCTTCCTCTCTTTTATGATGACCACCTTTGCCTCCCCTACGAGGCCTCCGCTGTACCTCAACCTTTGTGGAAGAAGACCGGTCATCACCTTGCTCATAGGTTTCAGTGGTTGACATGGTGCTTTTGAGCAAAGTGAAGAAAATAGATAAAGTAAACTGCTGCCCTTGCCTGCAAAAATACTGAGTTGTATGCTATTTTCAAGGGGAACAAAATTATGAAGGAAATGTTAGGGGAGGGGATTTTTAATAAGGAAAGGGAAACATATAAAAATAGGGAATTTCTAAGGGACAATTCACAAACTGTCAAACATATAATCTCATCTTAATTACCGGGAAATCATTTGCAAAGAAATGTTTTTATTAGGGAAACATGGATGATAATAACCAAGAGAAAGGATATACATGCTCAACAGGGGGTAAGGGACAGCATGTATAATAGGGGTATGGGACAGCATTGTTCATTTGATTTTTTGTTTTCTAATGTACATCATAGGGCAAACTCTATTTTTTCAAAGGGATTCATGTACATTTGGTCATAAGGGGAAATGGGATTTTATTTAAACAGGGATATTAGGGATAAAAGGGAAAACAGGGCTTATGGTTTTGGGAGACACAGCAACATGATTTTGTAATCACCATTCACAGCAATATGTCCTTTTTATGAATATACACAGCTGCATTTCTTTGGTTTTGCTTTGAATATACACAGCAAATATGTTCTCTATTTTGTAATGACTATGCACAGTCATATTGCCTTTTTCTTTTCGCACATCATTTTATTCTTGCTGTGTTTATTTGTTTTCCTTGCTGTGTGAAGGACGTTAGGGTTTTGGGTAGATTAGATGGAGGGCATTAGGGTTTAGGGAATATATGTGAGGGAGGGATAGGGTTTAGGTATTGGGGATGGGAAATTTTAACATTCTTTGCAAATGACATAAGATAGAGACATATCATAACAATTGTGAATTTAATGGGAAACAATGGAGGGAATAAAGAGGGACTTAAAACCTTGAAAAAAACACACAAAACCCTAGCAGATTTGCCTACATTGACGACATTTAAATTCACCATTTCTCTTGCAAATTTTTGAAGAAGAAAACCATGAGACATGTCATCATTCACTTATTCCTTGTTATCATAGATGAATTTGGAGCTTACCTGGTCGATTTAGCAATTTGGGAGGGCGATTTGGGCGATTTAGCACGTTTCTGGCAAACCGAGCTCGACTAGTCGCACCTCCCACTCAACTAGTCGCACCCCTCTGACTCGTCGCTCCAGTGCAAAAATTACATTGTGGGAGCAGCTCTGACTCGTCGCACTTGCCCAACTAGTCGCACCTCCAACTCAACTAGTCGCTCCTCCAGAAATGACTAAAATCGCAGCCAAATCGCCTTTCTTTGCTTCTCTTTGTGTCTTGCAAGTTTGTCAATGCATAATGAGGCCATGAAGAGGGCTTTTTGGTCTTTATAGGCCCACATTTAAAAAAAAAAATTAAAACATCAAACCCACTTTCGAATGTTGCATGTTTTGGCATTTAATTTAACACTGTTTTTTAAGTTGCACTTTGCCTGAAATTGATTTTTTGAGTGTTTTCACTTGGTTCTTTTTGCAGGTTGATTCTCTGATGGATTCTGAGGAAGAAACCAGGGTTGTTGCTGGCATTCTGAAGATTTTTGAAAATTTTCTTTATTGTTGCCATTTTCACATGACCTTGGGTTTAAAAACAGAGTTTTTAAAACCAAGGTAAAAATAAGCTGTAGTAGATGAAAACTATCAATAGAACATAGTTACAAACCTCCTTCTGGCTTGCTGAAGACCATCAGACTTTTGACTCATGACCTGGCAATGATTTTGACCGAAACCCTAGACCTAGACTTGGGATTTCAAGACAAGACTGAAACAAGTGTGACACAAGTTTTTTCAAATGATATGACCTGATTCCAACAAAGCCAAGAAGGGAACAAGACCAGCTCGTCCATCAGTATTATGGCATGCCTAACGGGATGCAAAACTGATGCTGATGAGACACCTACATATGCATATGCAAAGAGCTATTGATCACCGATGGAGGGCTCAAGACCGACACTAACACAATGTATGTTAATTTAAACAATTAATGATATGTTTCTATAAGTTTATATAATGTTATGAACTTTCCTAAATTTTCTTGGCTATCCGAGTATTTTAATCAATTCCTTATCTTAAGGCCTTCAATTAACAACATTCAAGAAGTGAAATTTTACCAAAGAACAATTTTGATTTCTAGTTTCATAGATTAAGAAAATAAGTACAATCTTACTATGATGCAAGTCACTTTGATATTTAAAATGAACTAAAATATATCATGTACATCAATTTAATATTGAACATGAAAAGAATTACAAATATACTTCATATTGGCTTGTAGAAAGTGTCTTTTAGTGCAATCAATGTATGTTAATTTAAACAATTAATGATATGTTTCTAAAATTTTATATAATTTTATGAACTTTCCTAAATTTACTTGGCTATCCAAGTATTTCAATCAATTTCTTACTCAAAGTTCAATTAAAAAACACAAATAGGATTAAAATAAGTGTTATTCAATTTTAAAAGATGTATTGTAAACAACAAATAACTTTTATTCAATTTTATTTATTTTCAGGGCTTAGTCATAACATGATATAATTCATATGTATTGGAATTTAACATACCAAAAAACAAAGAATGATGGGCTTCTTTAATTTTATATAATTTTATGAACTTTTCTATATTTACATGGCTATCCAAGTATTTCAATCAATTCCTTATGTTAAGACCTTCAATTAAGAACATTCAAGAAGTAAAATTTTACAAAATAACAATTTTTAATCTTTTTAGTTTCATAGACTAATAAAATAAGTACAATCTTACTATGGTGCAAGTCATTTTGATACTTAAATGAACTAAAATATATCACATATCAATTTAATATTGAGCATGGAAAGAACTACAAATATGCTTCATATTGGCTTGTAGAAAGTGTCTTTTAGTGCAATCAATGTATGTTATTACAATGATTTTAATAATAAATTATTTGAATTCTAAAATCATCCATATAGATATATATATATATATATATATAATACCATTGCACAATCAACTCTTTTAAGTATTTCAATTAATTCCTTATCTCAAGGTTCAATTAAAAAACACAAATAAGATTGAAATAGGTTTTATTCAATTTTAAAAGATGTCTTGTAAATGGAAAATCAATTTTATTCAATATTATTATTTTTTAGAATATCTACAAGAGTTTACTCATAACATTATATAAGTCATATGTATTGGAATTTAATATACCAAAAAATAAATATGATAACATTTCTATAATTTTATATAATGCTATGAACTTCCCTAAATTTACTTGGCTATCCAAGTATTTCAATCAATTCTTTATCTTAAGGTTCAATTAAAAACTCAAATACGATTGAAATAAGTTTTATTCAATTTTAAAAGGTGTCAAGATGTAAACTATAAACAAGTTTTATTCGATTTCATTTCTTTTGAGATTATCTACAAGAGCTTAGTCATAACATGGTGTATGTGTTCTATTTGTTGCACTTTTTACAATCCAATATGGAGCATTTGTGTAACTCTTTCCATGTTTTATATCAAATTGACACATGGCATTTATTAATAACATAAAAATATTTGAATGTTGTTCATAATCTAGATAGTTGAATTTCCATTTTAAGTAAAATAATATTATAACAACTTGGTTGTTAGATACTAAAATGGATTTTCTAGGACCCATTATGATGTATATCTATAAAATTTGTTCTATGCTCAACATGAATACTATACATGACATATATTATAATATATATATATATTATATATTATATATATATTATATAATATATATATATATATATATATATATAATATATCAAAATTTTTAATTAAATCTAAATCTAAATACCTCTTGATTCTAAATTTTAATTAAAGTTTAGACATTTCATGATTTAAATCTATGGGGTTCGCGTAAGAATCTTATCCCTAAAAATAAAACCTCCTTGAAATTTGGAATACTTTAGAAATTGTTGTAGCAACTACAACCACCCTCCAAAAATTTTCCTATGCTTCGTTTTTGAGCCTCCCTCCTAAAATCCCAGCAACTTATCTCGCACTCACCGAGGTACTTGTGCTTTCATTGAGCTTTATCTTCTGCATTTTGGCTTGTGTTTATTGTATAACCCACAAGTCGATCTCTTGACTTGGTTTCAACCCAATTCCAGGCTTGCGTTAGTGAATTGTGCAATCCTTGAGGGCAACCAGCCTCACTCCTGGGAATTGCGCAGTCCAAGCCCGCAAGTGAGCCTTTAGATCCAAAATTGCGCAGACTCAGCTGAAAACCTTCCTTCAACTGGGAAATTATGCATAGCTTGAGAGGCAGCCCAGAATCACTCAACCCAGAACTGCGAAATCTTTCCCGGAAGTGCATGGAAGTTTTTCGGAAAAAAAGAAGCTAAGAGGAAAAGCATCCCTAGGAAGTAGGGATCTATTATTAGTTTCCCGAAGGTGACACATTGCCATATTTAGAAGTTTCTGCCAAGTTTCATTGTTGTCCTTGATCTCAAGCATACGTTTCATGAAATCCATTAAATCCATGTAATAGATGCCTCTAGAGCTCACTTATACATTCGATCATCAAGCTTTAATATCCCTAAGAGCTCAAGGATCCTTCGGAGCATTGTCATCACTTTTTGGGGTGAATTTTTCTTGTATCACCTTTTGGTGCTTTTTCTATTGCTTTTGTTTATTTAGATTGTGAGAGTGTTGTTTCACTCATTTTGTTGAATGACCACTGGTGTTTTAACCTGTTTTAATAGTTTTTAAATTGTGGAAGTGTTATTTCAAGTTATAGATTTCCTTTCTTAAGAGTCGCATGAGTTTTCCCATTTTTGCACCAACAATTGTCGTTGTGGCAACTCCCTTCACATGCTTTGTGTTCCTTCGGTTTGATCCATTACTACACTTGTTTTATATGCATACATCTACACTTAGTTAGATCTGCACTCATCCTTACATCATCCTTCAAATTTACCTGTTTGCACACTTCCCGTGGACACATCTGGGCTCCCCTTGCCCATATCTCACACTTCACTGCATGCACTATGAAATCTGGGAGCTCAAGGTCTCTCCCTTGGCTTCTAGACTTGTGCATAGCCTATCCTGGGCTGGCTCCAACTGCGCACTACACAGTTCCAGGATCCAGTCTCCCATCTTGGTCACTAATACTGCGCAATATGCAGTCTCTGGTAGGCCCTGACCTAGAATAAATTTCACATTGCGCGGTTCTAGTCATATAGCTTCCTCATCGATTGTTGAGACCGCACAGTGTACAGTTCCCACAGTCATTCATTCACCCCCATTAGTCAAAATTGTTCAATTCCTCTCATTATATGCCCTGGTTGCTACTTGATCATGCTGTGAAGTCAGATTTCTAATAGTTAATGTTTTCTTGCCATGAGTATCCTTTCTGTCCCACAGGTACCACACTCATGAAGCACTTCTCTCCAGTGGCCATTGTACCATGGCACTAAAGAGAGCTGCTTCAAGAAAGACCATTGAAAGCAGTATTGGGGAATCATTTGAGCAAGCACCAATTTACTTGCCAATATATGCAGGTGCCCAACCATTTATATAAAATGAGTCAACACTAACATAGCAGAAAAACTAGCAATAATGGCAGAAGGCAACAACTCGGTACAAGATTAGGGAAAGAGGAAATTGCTAACATAATAAAGGGAGAACAAAGTTGTAGAGTGAAAGTGCATTCAATCTTCATGCAAGCAGCTTTGACAACAGAAGCAAAAGGAATGAGAGGACACAGGCATTAGAGCAGAGGAAGAGAGAAGAGCAGAGTTTGCAAGTAGAGACACTGAGATCGCAGTAAGAAGAACAAGAACCGAAGGAAGAACGAGAGATGAGAAGGAAATAACAAGAAAAGAAGCAGAAACAGGAAGAAGAACAAAGGCAAGGTACAATGACATAGAATATAGGGCCAATACAGGTTGATGAGTCGGAAAATCCACCAGCTGAGGAAGAGAGTGAAAAGATGTGGGTTCCCTCACCAAAGCTAAACACAAGAACCAAGTCCAATTAGAGGTCGATTGTAACATGGAGTAGCTAAGGTGAGAGGCCACTAGGGATGACTTGGAGCTGAGCGCACCAAACATGTAGAAGCACACTGGTGATCTTGTCATGGTCTACACCATGCTACACATGCTTCAGGACGAGATGTACATAGGTTCCAAGACCATATACCTAGAAGCTATGGAGGTAAGAGTTTTCTATCAAGAAGACACCATCAAATATTTTGGGGACAACATAGCATAGTACCGAGATTGGCATTAGTACATGACCAAGAATCATTAAGTGGAGGTTGTCAAGTTGGTCTTGACCCAAACTTTGGAGTCACAATGTTGTGTCTTGTTAGGCTGTCTCTAGCCTATTTTTTCTCACATGGGTACATGTAGAAAATGTATATTATTTGTAAATATGTAGTAAGTGTAATTCCAAGTGTCATTAGTGGAAGGTGAATAGTCACTATGTAATGTAAAGAGTTATTTGTAAAGAATTTGAAGATTCATGAGGGTATTCGAAGAGTCACAAACGGGAATGTCAAGGGTCACCCCACCCTTTGTTATAAATAGAACCTCATAACTCATACAACTGGCTTTCGGGAGCCAAGATTTTGGCTAGGCATTACATAGAGAAGGCTTCGAGAGTATTCTGACAAGCCTTGGCTTCTCCACAACATAGATCGAGTACACTTCTTTGGAGGAGTAGGCGATGTTGATTGTAATGTTCCATTATTGGGGCTAGTGGTTGACAATGGTGTATGTATGGAAGGAAATTTCACTTAATAATATAACTGAGCCAACACGTTTTCATGCATATGTTGTTATTGTAGTTAGACTATTCTAGTTTCTTTAGAAATTTATGTTGTTTAACTTACACAGTTGTGTATGAACTATTTTGTATGCAATTGTATGAATCTTGTTGAAGGCATGTTGTTGGATTAACCCGTCACTTTGGTTTGTGGACTATTCTTGTTCCACATTGTGTTGTCATTCCGCTCATGTGTTCCTTTTAGGCTGCATACTATTATAGGCTTATAAGGGACACACTTCATTTTCCCCTTTGTGTGTTAGAACCCCCATGCCTCTCACTTGACTCGTTGCAAGGTCACACACTTGCTTCCAACCAAAGCTATCATACTTACCTCTGAGAACTATAGTGGTCAACACACTACATTACCACCCACTGGTGGGACTCCTACTCCAAATTGTCAGAGGTCTAGTTGGGACTTCTTACTGAGGAAATCTCCTTGACATGTTGGTGGGTCCAACATTGTCAACAGTTTTGGTGCTAGAAGGAGGGCTAGATGACAAGTTGAGCCCTCAAAGTTTGTTTTGAACCTTTGCATATCATTCATAACTTACATCACAATCTGAACTCTGGCATATTTTTCTCATGCACATGATTTTGAAGTGTCGGAGGATGTCATCAATGACTTGTCACGAATCAAATACGATAGTGAAGGCCGAATAGCCTTGTTGAGACACAGAGTTGTCTTTTTGGGCTTATGTGAGAGGAATGAAGTCCCCTCGAACGACATTGCCTGTGGGTTATTAACTTACATGTTTGAAAGGTGTGTTGGGAAATTGTGTCTCACATTTCCTATGGCCTCTATTCACTATTTTAATCACATGATCAGAGATTTAGGTATTGCTTTCTTCTGTTATGACCATAAATCACTTAATAAAAAAATTCTAGAGTTACAGAAAGCGCCTGATGAATCTATTGTGCAACTTTGGGACCGCTTTTGTAATATTTCTTTTCAATTTCCTGAAGATGAAGTTGATTGGTAATTTCTCAAAGAAATATTTCAGTATCTTCTTCATGTATCTGAAAATCCACGTGTTAGAATCATTCAAACCCATCCCAATATACCTCGGTGTTAGAGCTTCCAAATCTAATACTGACAAGGTCATTGTCACGAGTGATTCTCCATCCTCTTCTCATCAAATAGCTCTAGCTCCACAAGACAAGGTGGGAGAAGTTTCAAACCAATCTATTGAACTGTCACCTCCTCTCACCCCACCTTCTTTGGATATCTTCTCATATTTGGACTGCAACCCTGATGGTTGTCACGTGATCTCATTCTCAACTTTTGTCCTCTGGTTCCTATGATCCTCCGGATGTTACTATGTTGTGTTCATTTGTTCTAGGATCCACATTTGTTACTCATGAGGATCAATTTGTCGACGGAGTTGGTGTTGAGAAGCCAACCTGTGTTGACATTTTTTTATGACTATGTGTGGGAATCTAAAGAAGAATTTGTGGTGAAGGATCATCTCCTTCTGTCCACACCTCATCTGCTCTATCCTGACATCTTTTGTGATTCTTCTATTCTAATTGTTCTTGTGAAATTTCATACCTGGAGGTTTCCACTTCCAATCATTCACGGGACACACAGGATGTTATTCCATCATTTGATTACGGAGAGGACAAATCTTTATTTCCAAATGCACCCAATCTTTCATCTTTCATTCCTGGAAATTTATAGGGTGAAAAATTATGTTTCTCATTAACCCCTATGTATGATTCATCAAATCATGAGGATGTTGATGAACATATTGAATTTTATGATCGCGGTTGTAGTGATCTTTTACTCCATCATTTGATCAAGATTTTGATTCACTTACTGTTGATCTTTCTAAGACATCAGCCTTTAATGATACATCTTCTGACGAAGTGGAGACCCCTCAAGTTGTTGAGGCACTTCAACCCGAGTTGATCGTTATGTTAGGTTCTCGCAGCCCTGAGGTTATTTCCACTTCCGATTAGAAAACTGTTGAATCACCCCATGCTCCTAATCACTCTCTTGTTTGCATTGAAAATCAATCTAGTTACTTTACAGATTTCACATCCTCCAACAGAATAACACGATCCTATTTCTGACGCATTGGAGGAGTCAAATGTAGCAAGCCATGTTGAGAAATGAAAGTTTTCTTCTTTCTGCATGTTTTCTCATTTTTCAATATCGAAAGATAGCACATGCTTGTCACCTGCACACAGTGTGATACAACACCATGATACATCTGTAGAGTATCTTCCATGTGCTTTTACTCTTCTTTTCTTCTTGTAGATGCATTCAAAATTCGAGCGTATTGGTGTTCATTTTTTTATCTTTCTTTCTTGTTGGTTTGCCTAAATATATTTCTTGTCAACAATGCCTTCACTTATATGGTCCAACCAATGTGTCGATGGATACATTGGAAATATCACTTCATGTGAATATGCCCATGCATTGTTTAGCTTAGGAGTAGGAGAAGTGTTTTCTTTCTTGTTTTCTTTTTCTTTCTTGTTTTTCTTTTTCTTACTTATTTTTTTTTTCGTTTTACTACTTTCCATTTCTTGTTTTCTTGTTATACACCTGTAGATTAGTTTCCCATCAAACTATGTTTGGCTTCTTGAGACAAGTAGGGTGAAATACAAGAGGACTTGTACAACTATGAACATTTGTTTATTTGTCTATTCTCTCTCTTTGTGAAGATCTCACATTCTTTCAGTTGATGATACCCTAATGGAAAATATGTTCCTTTTAGAGTGAGTCTTAGTGAAGTCACAATGCTTTCCCTTTAACTAGTACCACCTACTCTAATCGGTTTTCTATATTCGATTAACCCTTGTCAACACAGTCAAGTAGAGGAAGGTGAGGGGGAAACCTTAACAAGTATGTCAAAGGTATATATATACATCCTTCTATTAAGGGACAACCTCTTCTGCTCTCAATAAGTCAGGATCCCTCTTTTGCCTCACGAAATAAATAAGTGCCTATGCATAGTTCTTTGAAAAATTAAAAATTAAAAATTAAAATAAAGGCGAAAGAAGAGAAAGGCTTCCTATGTAGGGAGGTGAAGCAAGTAACTCTGTTGGGGTACATTCTAGGCTCACTACCAACGGAGCAATGTTTGTGTTCCTAAAGTGACTCTGTCGGGGTACTATCCAGGATTGATGACAGTGGAGCAACACCATAGATGAAACTAAAACTCTAACAATCTATATTACTTGTGCATCAGTATACCCCTCATCCCCAATTCAAACAAATCAGTTGACTTAGCTTGGTATGTGTGTTGCTAATAAAAGAGAATGGTAGGGACTACATCTTCAACTCAAGCTAGTGAAGAAGTCGTGATGGTCAAAGAATCGAACAATACTTCCGGAAGAGTTAGACTCACTTTACACAAAACAAGGTCCATATAGAGAGTTGCAGTTCTACTAGTGTGTCGCCAATGTTGTAGCAACTACAACCACCCTCCAAAATATTTCTTACGCTTCATTTTGGAGCCTCCCTCCTAAAATCCCAGCAACTTATCTCACACTGACCCAAGTACTTGTGCTTTCATTGAGCTTTATCTTCTGCATTTTTGTGTGTGTTTTATCACTTGGTTTGCTATCTAACCCACAAGCCGATATCTTGACTTGGTTTCAACTCGGTTCCAAGCTTGCCTTAGTGAACTACGCAATCCTTGAGGATAACTAGCCTCACTCCCAGGAATTGCGCAGTCCAAGCCAACAAGTGAGCCTTCAGCTCCAAAACTGTGTTGAGCTAGTTGACACCCTACCTTCAGCTGGGAAATTGCATAGAGCCTAAGAGGCATCCTAGAGCCACTCATCCTAAAAATTGTGCACAACCTATTGTGCTCAGAAATTAGTCAGTGCATGAACCAAAGAGTTACCCGGTCCTTCCCAGAACTATGCAATCTTTCCAGGCAGTGCATGGAATTTTTCCTAAAAAGAAAGAAGCTAAGAGGAAAAGCATCCCTAGGAAGTATGGATCTATTATTAGCTTCCCAAAGGTGATACGTTTCCATATTTAGAAGTTTCTGTCAAGTGTCGTTGTTGTCCTTGATCTCAAGCATATGCATCATGAACTCCAGTTTTCTCAAATACATGGAATGGATTCCTCTAGAGCTCACTTATACATCCAATCATCAAGATCTAGCTTCCCTGGGATATCAAGGAAACTTTGGAGCATTGTCGTCGCTTTTCGGGGTGAGTTTTGCTTGTATCACCTTTTGCTACTTTTTTTGTCGCTTTTGTTTGTTTATCTTTTCACAGTGTTGTTTCACTCATTTTGTTGAATAAACACTGGAACCTTAACTTTTTTTAACTTGTGGAAGTGTTGTTTCAAGTTATAGCTTGTCTTTCTCAAGAGTCGCATGAGTTTTCCCATTTTTCCACCAACGGTCATCGTTGTGACAACTCCCTTCACATGCTCTATGTTCCTTCAGTTTGATCCATTACTACACTTGTTTTACATGTATACATATACACTTAGTTAGATCTACACTCATCCTTACATCATCCTTCAGATCTGCCTTTTTTCACACTCCCCATGGATAGATCTAGTCTCCCCCTACTGAGATCTCACACTTCACTGCATGTACTGCGCAATCTGGGAGCTCAAGGCCTCTCCCTTGGCTTCTAGAATTGCACAGATCCTATCCTGGGCTGGCTCCAACTGCACAGTTCCAGGAGCCAGTCTCCCATCTTGGTCACTGAAACTACGCAATGCACAGACTCTCCCTGGCCCTGAGCTAGACTGAACTGTGTATTGCACAGTTTGAGTCATCAAGCTTCCTCATTGAATGTTGGGACTGCACAGTGCACAGTTCCCGTAGTCACCCCTATAAGTCAAAATTGTGCAATTCCTCTCATCAGATGCCCCGTTTACTACTTGATCATGTTGTGAAGTTAGATTTCCAAGAGCTAATTTTTTCTTGCCATGAGTGTCCTTTCTGTCCCATAAGCACCACACTCATGAAAAACTTCTCTCCAGCAGTCATTGTACCATGGAACTAAAGAGAGCTACGTCAAGGGAGACCACTAAAAGTAGTACTGGGGATTAAGAAAGCACTCATTTACTTGCCAATTTATGTAGATGCCCAATTATTTACAGAAAAAGGATCAACACTAACATGGCAGCAAGGCATGCAATAGTGGCAAAAGGAAAAAATCCAGTACAAGATCAAGGAAAGAGGACATTTATAACATGATAAAGGGAGAACAAAAATGCAGAGCGAAAGTGAATTCAATCTTCACAAGAAGATTTGACAATAGAAGCAAAAGGAAGCAGAGGACACATACAACATAGTAGAGGAAGAGAGAAGAGCAGATCGTACAGGTAGCAAAATTGAGATCGCAGCAAGCAGAACAAGAACCAAAGGAAGAAAGGGAGCTGAGAAGGAAAGAACAGGAAAAGAAGCAAAAACAGGAAGAAGAACAAAGGCAAGGCACAATGACATAGAAAATAACACCAATATAGGTTGATGAGTCGAAAAAGCTAATAGGTGACAAAGAGAGTGAACAAATGGAGGTTCCTTCACCAAAGCTAAGCACAAGAACGAAGTTTGGTTAGAGGTTGACAGGTACATGGAGCATCTAAGGTGAGAGGCCATTGGAGATGACTTGGAGCTGAGCGCACCAAACATGCAGAAGCATACTGGTGATCCTGTCATGGTCTACACCATGTTACACATGCTTCAGGATGAGATGGACACAGGTTCCAAGACCATATACCCATAAGCTATGGAGGCAAGGTTCTGCTATCAAGAAGACACCGTCAAGTAGTTTGGGTACATCATAGCATAGTACTAAGCTTGGCATCAGTACATGACCAAGAATCATCAGGTGGAGGTTTCCGAGTTGGTCTTTCGAGAAAATTCAGAGTCACTGTGTTGTGTCTTGTTAAGCTATCTCTAGCCTATTCTGTGTCACATGGGTACATGTGGAGAATGTATATTATTTGTAAATATGTTGTAAGTGAAATTCCAAGTGTCATTAGTGGAAGGTGAATAGTCACTATGTAATGTAAAGAGTTATTTGTAAAGAAGTTGAAGAGTCATGAGGGTAGTCAAAGAGTCACAAAGGGGAATGAAAAGGGTCACCCCACCCTTTGTTATAAATAGAACCTCATAACTCATAGAACAGGCTTTTGGGAGCCAAAATTTTGGCTAGGAATTGCTTAGAGAAGTCTTTGATCGTATTTTGATGAGCCTTGGCTTCTCCACAATGTAGAGAGAGTACACTTCTTTGGAGGAGCATTAGTTGTTGACTGTAATGTTCCACTATTGAGGCTAGTGGTTGTCAATGGTGTATGTATGGATGAAATTTTCACTTGATAATATAACTAAGCTAACACGTTTTCATGCATATGTTGTCATTGTAGTTGGACTATTCTAGTTGCTTTAGCAATGTATGTTGTTTAACTTATGCATTGTGTATGAATTATTTTTTATGCAATTGTATGCATCTTGTTGAAGGCGTGTTGTTGGATTAACATGTCACTTTGGTTTGTGGACTATTCTGCTTCTATCTTGTGATATCATTCTGCTCGTGTGTTCCTTTCAGGTTGTGTACTATTACGGACTTTTAAGGACACACTTCCTTTTCCCCTCTGTGTGTTAGAACCCTCATGCATATCACTTGACTCGTTGCAAGGTAACACACTTTCTTCTTACCAAAGCTATCAAACTTACCTATGTGTGCTACCACGGTCAAGGTACTACATTACCACCCACTACTAGGAATCCTACTCCAAATGATCTAAGGTCTAGTTGGGACTTCTTACAGGGGAGATCCCCTTAACATGTTGGTGGGTCTAGCACCGTCAACAAAAACTTAAGCACCTCAAAGAACCTAAATCTTATATAACATATATGCACCATTATTAATCCATTCTAGACCAGAGGGGAACATTTCCCTATGAATTTTATTCACATTCAAAATTACAAAATTACAAAAATATTCAATTGTCACATTTCTAAATTACATAATTCATATGTTGATTGCTTACTAGTTTACACTTGATTGTTATGGGCTCAGCTTTAGGGCTTGTCATTTGCATCCTCTACTAATTTGGCCAATGGGTGAAAGGAATGAAAGTATCCATAATATGTTCATGGTCATATTTTGCCATCTTCTATCTCCTTGGTTCACCTGTATTTGTTTTTATTTCTATGAGACTGATCTGAGTTGCTATGACTAGATGACTATATTGGAAAGATATATATTTAGGCATAAAATCTTTGTAAATGATGTGACCACACTATTTTTAACCTTTTCAAAAAACTGACCCCTCACAACCAGGTCACCAATTTGGTATGTGAAATTTTCATCTTCATACAATTGCACCAACATGCTTTCCACCTGCATGCATCACATCAAATATTAGGCAACGTTCTCTTCATTTCCTTAGGGGCAGTGACAAGAAAAACATCGTCTATAACTAAAATACAAAATATGTATTAGTTATTTGTTCAATATTTTAATTTATAGATGAAATTGTTAATGATATTTTCCATATAATTTCCCTTACAACATCAGAGACTCAATCTTGATCAAGTGAAACAATGGCCTCTTTATCGTGCATCTCTTGCCACGTCAAAATATGATGAGGTCCCTTTTGATTATGAGGGACATATTTCCATCCTTTCACATACATGTGTTTTTCACATTTATCAAGTCTACATCCATTAGCACCAATGCAAAACTCACAAGAACATGCGAGTTTTCTTGTCTCGATGGAAAATATTTTCCCATGTTTTTACATTGTATTGAGTGCAATTGCCTTATTCCTTCTACA
>APFE030337690.1:44720-80547 GCA_000404065.3 Pinus taeda | reverse complement strand
GTAAAAATACCCAATCACCTACATCAAAACATTTTTCACTATGATGTTGATCTACCTGTTGTTTCGTTTGCTTTTGCATTGAAGTGGCGTTATCCTTTAAAAGTTGGAGAACTTGTTGTTGATGCTCAACGTGATCTTTCATTGCTTGAACCTTTTTCTTCTTGATATGTCCTTCTATCTCTAGAGTTTGAGGAGTGGTAATTTCTTCCAATCCTTTACAAGATATGGTTGGATTAATTTCTTGATGCTCGATGTGATCTTTCACTTCTCGAACATTTTTCTTCTTGATATGTCCTTCTATCTTGATAGTTTGAGGAGTGGTAATTTCGACCAATGAATTACAAGATATGGTTGGATTAATTTCTTCTTTCTTGATGTGATCTTTCACTTCTTGCACCTTTTTCTTCTTGCTATGTCCTTCTATCGTGAGAGTTTAAGGAGTGGTAATTATTTCCAATGCTTTACAAGATATGGACTGATTCATTTCTTCTTTCTCTGGGGTGGGGTCCTGGCATATATCCTCTTCTTTTGATGTTTCTTGATCCTTTTCTTCATCGTCTTCATAATCTATGTAAAAAAAATTCTTCTCAGCACACTTATGACCTTTAGTGCATTTGCTATCACAATTGTAACAAAACTTTTTTTCTCTTTTCTCTTCCAATTGTTGTGGTGTAACCCTTGTAGGTTGTGGAAGGCTAGGAGAAACAACACTTCCATCTTTATAGTTGTGAGGGGTAGACTTCCTTGTTGCCATAATTTTACTTTCCAATATGTAACGAAGCCCTTTTACTATTTCCAATTGTTGTGGTGTTGCTCTAAAGAAGGTGTTGCTCTTTGTATCCTCATAATGTGCTATCATTTCCTCCATGAAAATTGACCACGTAACAAGTTTTTTACGAGAACAAAGCCCTTTATACCATAAAACTTGACCCGGTTCTAAATATGAATATGCAATACATACCTTTTGTAATAGTGGCACACCATGTAGATCAAAATATTGCTCCATCTGACGTATCCAATTTACCGGATCCTTGACATCAAACTTCCTCATCTTGTTTTTTCTTGATTTTAGGAGCTTGATCTTGAAATGACTCTAACTCTGTACTTTCAAATATTTAAGTTCTAAAACTACGACCTGTAATATTTCTCTGTGTCCTCTTTCCAATGCCACCAGTCTGACCCCAATTGGATTCTCCAATGAAACGTTATGCCAAATCTCCCACAGTGACTTGATTATAGACTAATTCAGTGGAGCAAACTTGTACGACATGCCATGTGTCCCTGTTTTGACCTTTGGCTCTGAAAATTATATACAAGAAACTACAGTCCGTTCTCTTTCTGTACCATCTTACAAAAGTTCAATCTGATGCTCAGAGAGAAAGTTATGACGATTTTCCCCAGGTCACCTATTTTGAATGTAATTCAGGATTTTGCAAAAGGACCAACTTCCTCAGATCATATCTCCGACAATATAGAGAAAAAAGATCTAAAATTCGGACCCGCGATTTAGCGCGATGTCGTCTCAAATGGTTTTTTTTTTTAATTTCTGAAATGTCGCAGAAAAAAAGTTATAGCGAAAATTCCACGATGGCCTATTTGGAGCAACGAAACCCTAGAATCCAAAGCTCTGATACCAAATGTTATGAAACCAGCTCAAGAAAAGATAGAAAAGATGGATCAACGCCTTATAATTTAGCTTCTTCGAGGGGGAAACCTCCTTTACATTACATAAATGAACAATTCTTGGATGATTCAAATTAAAAGACCTCCTCTCTATATATAGGAGTCTAAGGGGTCATAACATAATCAGAGCCGACATAACAATAATAATGTAAGGGCACAATAATAACAATAGTGGGCTTCTATGGGGCACAATAGTAACAATATGAACACTACATGGGTACATCAATATAATAAGTGGGTTGCACTAATAACAATAAGGGGTTATACTAGTAGTATAGGGGCCTAACATGGTAGCTTATCTGTGAGAAGAGATGTGGCGGCTACATGCTTCTGAACCATGTTACAATAAGGCTCAAATGCCTATTTATTATTGAGAAACAATGGAAAAGCCTAAACATGAAAAAACCTAACCCTAGGAGATGAAGCACCAAACTACGGACCCCGTTTGGGTAAATTGGTACATCAACTTCTCGGGGTCATAACTTTGGCATACGATCTCTGTTTGACACGCACAATACCTCGCTAGAAATATCTATCCGAGGACTACAATTTTTGAACCAAAGAAGAACCACATCTCCCAACTATACAAATTCGAAAATACACAAACAAGCTCTCAAAGAAGGAGTTATAGTTGTCCTTGGCAATGCAAGTCCACTCCAGATTGGATTTAGTGAGCTAACTCTTCTTGAAGAATGGTTAATTTCATACCAGCCTCTCTCCCAAAAGTATCCCCAATTAGCTAAAACATCCCACTAGTTGAGAGTGGTACCTAGAGGAGATGGAAAAACTAGTCTCGGATTCCATAATCCAAACCCATTAAATTGAAGTCTATCAGCACGACTTGACGAAACTCCTATTCCTCCAAGATTGTCAGTTTCTACCATACCTACTACTAGTTTTGGTAGTCATGTACAAATGGATAAATCCATCACTTCTCAATCTTGTGTGTATTTGTTATCTCCAAAAAAATTGGTCATCTAGCCTAATTTACTAGATGGATCAAAGTACACCATGTAAAGCCAATTTTAAAATAGTAAAATTAATTTCACTATGAGAAATTACTTAATAAACGGCCTTTGTTGAGTAATTTATAGTTAAACCCATGAAGAATAATTAAATAAATCACTATTTATTTTATTTTCTTCTAAGAATAATTAATTAAACCATTGGTTTATTATTCCTTTTCAAATTTGACCCAATCATGAAAAATAAATAGATAAATCATTATTTATCTTATTTTTCTACAAGAATAATTAATTAATCACTACTTAATTGTTATTCTTTGTTAAATTTGACTAGATACCTTAGGAATAATTAAATAAATCCTTATTTGTTTATTATTCCGTAACTAATTCCTTGAGATAAGAAATAAATCATTTATTTATTTATTATTTCTAAATAAAAGTTTAAATACTTTTTCCCTCCTAAATAAATATTTGTAAAATATTACAAGTGGTTATTCTAAGAATGGGATCAATAATATTTTATTATTGCTCATTATTTGAGGATAACTCAATATTTTGTTATAAATAGAAGGGTTTTTCATTCATTATTCACTTTTGATTATTTTCATTGTTGCACTCACTATTGTAACTCTAATTATTTTCATTATCGCACACCATATTTTTGTTGGCTTTTCAGATTGTAGAGGAGAGAGACTCTACAAAAGCTGAAGACGTTTGAGGAAAGCCAAGAGCCCATCCCATAGAGGGGGACTGGTAACATATATTCTTTCCCTTCATATGTGTTACAATAAAATTATTTGTAGAGTTTTCTTCTGGAATCATCGCATCCATAATTGTTAGAATCGATGTTTCGAGCCATCCACCGTCACTCATCATGATCTATCCTGATGATGAGCCATGGTGGATGGCTCGAAACGTCGATTCTAAAAATTATGGATGTGATGATTCTGGAAGAAAACTCTACACATAGTACAAATCACAGAAGCCTTAAAATAATAATAAAATTATTCTTTACATATCTAGTTTTCATTGGATGATTAGAGTTATTACTCTTTCTTTTTGTTGTTTAACTATGATTATGGCATAGATCCGAACTTTGGTAAGTTTTGTTTCTATAATTTGTTTCAGATCTACAATGTTTAGCAACCATTTATATTGTTGATATTGTTTTTCATCCATAATCCTAAGTGGGTTCTTTTCTTACATCTTTGAGAAGAAAACATTACAACAATATAGGTGACTCCACTAGGTTTTATACTTCAGATCTAGAAACCTAAGTGACCTTTGGTTTTCAGCTTAGGGTTTCTTCTTTTTTCAATTCTATTAATGTTTCCTAGTTTTCTAACCCTAGATGTGAGAATTTCTGACTTTCGTAAGCTTTTTGGTCGTTTCCATAGGTCACAGGAACCAGCCGCGACAAAGGCAACATTTTTTATGAGATTTTCTAACTGAGATACATGGAGCATAAATCACAATTTTTAGCCCAAAAAGTGAAATCTGATCTCTAGAATGCACCTTTCAGCCCAAAAAGTGTGATCCCTACAGAGAAATAGGTCAGTACCTGAGATTTCTGGGTTTTAGGGTTTTTCTCAGATCTGTTTCTGGGTTTTACAAAGAGTTGTCTGTTGGGTTGTCTAACCTCTATCTCATCCCTCTTAGGCTTTGATCCACTCTTATTTGCTCGTCGAAGTCAAATTTAGCCTCCCATAGGGCTTCTAGTATGGTTCCACCTTTTTAGGAGAAGTTTAGCTGAGTGAGTATTCTGAGTTTTTGCAATGCATTCAGCCACATTTGCCTTAGGGTCCCATCAGTTTCCATAGGTGTTTCACCCATCTCCCTATCTTTTTGCACCAATCTTTCCCTCTGGTTTTGTGTTGTTGCTGCACCACCTTTGAGCAACTTAGTGTCACTTGATCCCAGTCACACTGACATTTAGGTCTCTTGACTATTTTAGTGTATTTTCCACTAATCTAATCACCAAGCAGTACAGTGTTTGAAAACCCAGTTTGGGTGGGGTTTAGTTAGTTGTTTTCTTATTCATTTTCCATTATTAATTTTAGTTTATTTTCAACAAGCTTTTTTCTTTTATACAAACACGATCTGGGCTTAATCAATTAATACACTTGCATAAACAAGCACACCTTCAGTGAAGGGCACTTGTTTTACACCACTAATCCAAGACTTAACATAATAAATTTATCTCCCCACATCGAGACAAAGATATAAGGATAAATATCCCTTCACCATTTCCATTTCGCGTGTGTCCTACAACCGTTGCACCACCAAGGCATTTTTCGTGGATACTATTTGGCCTTCACCACCAGTTTCCACTTGGGTATATTAACCCTCCCCATTGGGTTTGACTTCATAACCCTTTGAGTCCCCACACTGACTCTTTTCCTAGTTCTTATGATTCCTCATCTGATTCTAAACCTCATTCACTGCATATCATCACCATGTCTAGATCCATAGCTCGTACATGAATCCAACCTGGTGTCAGCTATAGTTCTATCCCAATGGTGACATCAAGGGGAATAGTCTCAAGAACCATTCCAGTAGCCCCCATGCTTCCCTTTATGGCTGGGTTAAGTCTACCAAATTTTAACCAGTTGATAAATGACCCTATACACCATGATGCTAGTTGGCCCTGTATGCTGACTAAGCTCCCTTCAGACATCCTAAAGTTTGAGGGTAATGTTGGAGATGATCCTACCAACCATGTTCGATCGTTCCACATGTGGTGTTCGTCCAACTCCATAACCGATGACTCCATTTGTCTTTGGCTCTCCCAACACAAGCTCACTGGAGATGCTGCAAAATGGTATGTTGAACAACCCTTCACATCTCATTCTGTTTTTGCAACACTTGCTAAAGAATTCCATTCATATTTCTTGTTACCTCTCCAGTACTAAACTAGTTCAGAGATATTAACTGCATTCCATCAGTCCTCTGCCACTTGCCTTTCTGACCATGTTCAAGATTGGCATCAAAGGAGGAGCACTTGTGGTACCCTACCTTGTGAAGACCGTGTCTATCTAGATTGGTTCTTTAGGGGCCTTCTATCCCCCATTGGGAAAGATGTTGCATCCCATTTTCCTCATATTGAGGAAGAAGCTCTCCAAACCGCCTCGAGATATGATCTAATTTTGCACTATCAGTTATGTCTATACCATCATTCTAGGCCTCCCTTGTCCTGGAAGTGCCAATGCACCAAGGGCACCTCATGCCACTGATGGTAACATTGGATCCCTTTCACACTCTTCACCATACGCTTATCAGAGTTATGGCTACCCACAGGGGGGAACCAGTTCCTCTAACACTTATCCCCTCTAGCTAGCAACATCTTTCTAGGGCCCCAACCCATCTTTCAAAATGTTTCTCCACTTTATGCACAATCAAGTGCTCCAACCCCTCAAGCATTAGTGTCTTAGCCTCCCATGCATCCTCAGTCCTAGCAACCACGACCTGCTCAGGGTCTACTTTTTTCACAATAGAGTGCTACCAATCCCCAAAATTTGAAGAAAAGGAATAAGGGGAAGGGTAACAAGGGTAACAAGGGTAATCAAGGTAACCAGCATAATGAACACCAAGGGAACCATCCTAACACCAACAACCAGCAACAGGGTGGCCATCCCAAGAAGAACAAGATTATTTGTATCAACAAGCCTTGTGCATGTTGTGGTGTGCATGGCCATTATACACATGAGTGTCCCATTTTACCCTAGATGCACTAAATGTGGGAAGCTCAAGCATATTCTAGAGGTCAACAATCGCCTCAGAATCCTATGCCATCTCAACTAGCAGTGTTCAAAAATCCTTTCCCAAATCAAAGATTTGTTGTTGCTCAACCCCAGCCAGTTCAAGCAGCCCATCTCCCCCAACCTTCTAGTTACGGTGACTACCAAATCCTTATGATGAACTCTAATGTGGTTAACCCCTCCAATATCAACCTACAAACTTAGTAGCGTCAAGATAACAAGCCCTCGACTTCGTCAGTTACCGAGTCCAAAACCAAAGTATCCAATGAGCCTCTTACAACACCAAACGATCCTTTATAGATCCCTCAAAATAAGGTTGAGGCCATTCCCAAGATCACAAAGGGACCATTACACCATAATGTGGCTTCTAATAGAGCTGCCCATACATACAATATAGTAGATGACTTGGCTCAATCACCTATTGCTGTGTCAATGTTGGAAGTCCTCCAGTCATGCCCCTCCCAAAAGAAATCTCTACTAACTTCCTTGGGTGTAGTGGATTCTTCCGATGATCATTTGATTGTCTTCTTGGTTGATATATCAAAAAATCCCCCATTGCCTTCATTTGTTGCTTTCTAGATACCAGTTAGAGTCTGTAATGCCATCATCTCCAGATGCATTATTGACGAAGGTGCATCCACTTGTGTGATGTACGTTATTGCTTTAAAATGGCTTAAGTCACCCAAGTTATCCCCCTCCACCATCACTTTGTGTGCTTTAGATGGACACACTTCCTAGCCCCTTGGCATGTATCGCAACTGTCTAGTGACCCTTGTGGGAAAGACTGTCAATGTTGACATTGAAGTCATCGATGCCCCTTTGGATTACAATATTATCTTAGGTCATAGTTACACATATGCCATGTCAACTATCACATCTCCGGTGTTCCATAAGATGTGCTTCCCCCATGAACGGAAGATTGTTACCATCGATTAGTTGACTTACTACAAGCCAGCAATAGTGACCTCTCCCAAGTCCATTATCTTGTTTATGTCTAACAACCAGTCTTCAACTCCTTACACCAGTACCTCACATGGAGTCTATAAGGATTCCTCATTGTTGGGTGTTTTCCCTAATCCTCCCCCTCCCATTTCAGAACCTACCTCTATCAGTGTTTTCATGTTACAAGTGTCACAAGCTTCCCTTAAGAAATCTAGTACATCTGATCAATAGCCAGCTCCTCAGCACCCTATTGTTTCTCTTCCAGCTGAACCTTTTGGATCGACTCCCATAGGACCTCCTCCATTTGTGGGTGCCTCTCCTATGTTCCCCCAGGGACTTTTCCTCTAGGTCTCAACCATCCAGGAGCGATTCCACTGGGACATTATCTTACTACCTAGATACCTTTCTTATTTCCCCCTCCGGAAGTTTTTTCTATACTTTTCATGGCTTTGTTGGTCCTTCTTAACATGACTATGGGGATCCCAATATGGTACATTGATCCCCCTAAAAACATTTCGCCTAGTCAACCGAGACCATATCACACTTTCACCCTAGTTCAATCAGTCCTGATGATCCCTGCCACTGCTTCAGTTCCATTATAACCTCAACAAGTACCAGCTCTTGTTGCGAAGGCATCTAGCTAGGGGGGCAAAGCTAAAAGGAAAGAACTCAAGGACAAGGCTCCCTAGTATCCCCCATCCCCTAAGGCCCCAAAGCTGACACCCTTGTTTGCTTTGTGTCAAGTTGTTGAGCATGCCACTCAAAATTTCCCCGAACTTCCTCAACTTCAACCTTCGGTTCATGAAGCATTCTTTGAGTTGAATATTATGTATTTCGATGTTAACTTACTGGTCCCACCTAAGAAACTCAAAATGCTTCACACAAACCACCCTTGTGCCCTGTGTGATCTCGATGGTCACTATTCCTATTTTTACCCTCATCTCGATGAATTTCACGACCGCCTTGAAGCACTTTACGAATACAAGGCAACTTGTAGTGGATCATGTACTCCTCTACTCGTGGATTCTGGTGCCACTAGTCAACCAAAACAGGGAGACTTTGGCCCCACTATTGTGATCCCTCCCCCCGATGTCGAGATGACAGATACCACAAGCCATATTCTTTACCACTCGTCATCCTTGAGTTCTTCGCAGGAAAACCTTTTAGAGGTTTCTGTGCGTGTTTCTATCAAACCTCCTTCAACAAAATCCCAGGTCTCAACATCAGTAGATAATCCATCTACTAGCAAGTCGTCTACCATTCCAGACAATGTGTATGTGAACCTTATTTCTCAGGTTGATGCACCAGGTAATGTCGCCGCGTCATGTAGTCAGTCTTCCTCCCATTCGCCCATCTCCCATCCTAATGAGGACACCATGCAAGCTATGTATACTGCTGATTACCCCTATAGTTAAGAAAGGAATCATTTATTCAGAGGATTTTGAAGGCCATTTCCTTCCTAATTCTCCCATTGCGCCCTACTTCAAGAAAGTCCACTCATAGCATATCCTTTTGATTTGGATGTCTTTATTTCTACCATGAAGTTAGGTAGATTACATCATCTCATCCATTGTCTTTTGCACCTTTCAGATGGATCCATCATCCACACCATATATCTGTCATGTTGATGGCGCAATTCCCTTCTCCTAGAATCTAGCCTCAACAACCTAGGCCATTTTTACCCCCTTGCATATGTTAGTCCTTTCGTATGGCATGTGCATTGGATATGCCCCCAATAATCAGGCTGAATATGATGCAGTGATAGATTAGTTAGGTGATGCCCTTGCTCATTGCACCCTTCATCTTCATGTTCGTTTAGATTGCTTGTTACTTGTCATGAAATTGAATGTGTGTATCATATGCATAACCAAGTTCTATTTAGAAAACACCTACAAGTGAAGCTATTAGTACATGAATTTGAAACCATTACTTTCAGTCATGTGCCTAGAGCCCAAAATCACTATGTAGATAACATTGCAAACAACATTCTAGACTGGAATTTATCACATGTATACCACAAAAGATAACCATAAACAAAAAAAATGGCGAACCATCATCGTCATATAAAATGCATAATCATATTATGTATCATATAAGTGTGAGCCCTTAACTCTAAATACATCTAGTATGCCCATAACATACTGGGGGGCACATAGAACCCTACATCTACTTTGGAGGACCTTGTGCCAAGCTAGGCCGAGATGTTTGAATCCCTTTTTTTGAGCACTTAGAACACAATGGCACTCCACAAACTCCTCTTGCTAGTGGGGCATTATTCCCACCTTTGCATACCAGATCATTATCCCATGCTTGGGGGCATGATGGTTTTCCCCTGGCAATCTTCTCAATTGAGTCTCAGCTAGATCCCACCAAATCTAGGTATGGTCGATTATCCTCTCATTCCTTGGATAGTTTGTCCTACTGGCCTCTCTGGCAAGCCATATGCACATCGCATATGGTAGATGATTGATACCATATATTTAAATATTCTACTCTATGTCCACATAGTACCCATGTTTGACTTCATGGATGAGGATGATTCTAGACCTCCTCTAGTAGTTCATTCTTGTTTTCCTCCTCCCTTAATTCTTCATTAGGAACCATCATTCCAAGAATCATTAAGGCCATTGTTAGACAAGTAATGCCACTTGCCTGAAATTCATAGATCCTAATTCCGATGGTCGTTTTTTCCACTACAATATCCACAGGATTTAGGGCCTTCTCCTCCTCTCAAATTGGAGGGAAAACATCCTTTTATAGGAAAAACCATAGTTTTTCTGTTGCAAATTGTGACCAGACCATAGCTCCATTTGATGAACCATCAGTACCATTGGAAATATTTCACCAAGCTCTATAATGGGTCTTCCTCAGTTTTTGATGATTTGACTCTTCACCAGGAAGCATTTTTTCCAAGAAGGGTCACTTTGTCGCCTCTTAAAATCAACTTTTATCATCAAGCAACACTTGTACTTTGAGTTCCACCTCCTCTTAATACTTTTCATACCATATGTCAACTTTTGTCCTGAGTAACAATCATTTACTCATGTTTTGATGGTCCCCATTGTGCTTAGTCTGTGTGGTAGCATCATCAAGTCACCCTTGTTCAAAGCATTTGTGATAAGTCACCCTTGCTCAAAGCATTTGTGATGAGTCACCCTTGCACCCTTGGAGTCTATTTCATGTCCCATTATATCATGTCAATGTATTCCATCCATATTTCCATATCATTCATCCTGTGTTGCCCATTTTGGCCAATAGTCATAATGTCCCCATCCCCTCCGGAGTTGAGTCAGTTGATGCCTGATCAACCATGCACTTTATGCTCTGACAAGGGAAGTCGTATGTTTGTCCCTCATTCACATATTCCCATTATCCCTAGTGTCATTCCATCAGTCACATTACTATTTTCCCTCGTGCTGTAATTGAGGATCCTCATTGCCTCATCTATTGCATGCCGTAATCTATCGACATCAGCTCATTTATTCCAGAAGAACAACCTAGAGGGTAGTGTATGTCAGTTCTAGTTTCCATTCTTGTTCAGTGCCTTGGATCGAGCATAGGGTCTCATTATTGTTGTTTGACTTGGTCATTTCATTTTCGTGATCCATACACTTGATGGTCCAGTGATGTAGTAGATTGTACTAGTGATTCCTGGGTATGTGTGAGATGTTTCAGACCTCATGAGAGGATGGCCCTTCAGGTAGCCCCCCACATGCCCAGATGCATACTTCCTATGCTATCGTCTCAGATGCAATTCCACAGAGTTGATAGGTTTGGTTCCTACCAATCGCATTGTTCATAACATGCATGTCTCGTTCAGATGATGTGTTCAATTTTGCAGAGCCCTTCCCTATTCAGCAGGGCTTCTCCGATTGTTCTACCCTCCCTGCCACCCATTTCTTGAGGGAAGGGGCTTTGTATCTCATGTAATTAGATATTATTGTATTCATTCTTGGCTCATGTTCCTCCAGTTTCATTATGTGTATGGTATACATCGTATTATTTTCTAGCTTTGTTAGGCCAACGTGTCATGTACCATTCAACATGTACTTCATTGCTTAGTTTCATGTTTATGGGCGAACCATTATTTTTGTACTAAGTTATCTCGACAGGTATGGGTATGCCTCCTCCATCTCATTGAGGTCTGGTACCACAACATAAAATGAGACATACATTAATTGTACCCCCTCTATTCCTATCCTCTTTCAATTTAGCTTCATTGGTCTCTCTCTCTCTCTCTCCTTGACTCCCCTAGGTTGTCTAAGTAATTGTGTCTTTACAGTGTACTTCGGTCATACATTTTTCTCCTAATAATCATACGTTGGGGCGCAATCTGTTATCACCAAAAAATTCATCATATAGCCCAATTTACTAGATGGATAGAAGTACACCATGTAAAGCCAATTTTACCATAGTAAAATTGCTTTCACTACCAAAAATTATTTAATAAACCAGCTTTGTTAAGTAATTTATAGTTAGGGGAGAGATTCCTAATGTTGTGTAGGGACCAATAATTGATATAGTACTGGTCCCACCAAACCACCAGTAATTGAGACTTTTGAAACCAAAATTTAAACAGAAATAAATAACATTATGTATAAATAAGTATTAATTTATGTCCAAAAATCACCCATACATTGACTGGGCTCACAACTGTCCATAAATAGTATTTTACTACTTAATACTACAAAACATATTGACCCAAGTAGAAAACAGCTAAAGCCATAAAGGCTTCCAAACTGGTCTATTCCAGAAGTACAAAACAACAGTCACTTCAACCCCCACTCATCAGAACTGCAACTTTGCATCCCAAATAAATATGCCTACCTGCACATAACAAAAGGGAATGTATGTCAGCCATAACTACTGTGTTGTTCAACAACTAAACACCCTATGTTCAATAAATGACACCCAACCCAATAAAATTTAAACCCACTTTGTTCAATAAATGACATCTAGACCCAATAACTGCAATAAATGACACCCAACTCACTCTATTTCTCATTAAAACAGATCAAAGCACATGGATCAACAAATAACCAATTCCAAACCATAAGATCACATCGAATTAAATCCATACCACACATTCAAAATGAAGCCATTGCAATCCAAGTGCATCCATGTCCACCAATTAAATTCAAGTCCCCAAAACTATAAAAGAAGTCCACCCACTATTGAAGTTGCATCTTATGCTTTCAAACTATTCAACAAACTTGAAGACAACATCACAAAACAGTGGCCAATATATCCAAGTTAGTTATATGAATTACAACTCATTCTTCTTACAATTCTGTTTTCATTGTTTTCATTTATCAGATTTCTTACATGGTCTGTCTGGCCATAACTGCTAGAAGGATACCTGGATGGTTTCACAAACAGCCATTGAAAGTCGTTGTTCTTACAGTTTTGTCCATAGGGTTACAGTTAACCTTTTTTATACTGTTAGAGTTAACCTCTTTTATACAGAGTTTATGTATGTGTTCTAGCTTATTATGGCGACACTTATTTGATCATCAGCTTCATAGTGATTATAGCTTACATATCACAGAGGTTATGTATGTCGTGTTAGTACTATAGTCACAACTTGTTTAGCTTATTGGAATTGAACCTATTGAATATAGTTGTATCCATATAATCAACCAACTTGGTCATAGCTTTGATTACATCTTATGCTTAAAACATGTTGTTTTTTGTATGTTGAATATGGATATGCTTACCTTATGAACTATGATGAAACGATACAAGCTCTGATCATAGCCTAAGCTAAGTAACTGTTTAGTGATACTAATGAAGCTTGCGACTAGCGATAAGGAACATGTATTACTAAGGGTCTGTGTTTCTTACATGTTATGCTAGTGTTAATTAGGGATATACCTATACAGATTACTTATAAGTTAAAACAGGTATACTAGTATGATTACAGTTAGAGTACTGGAATTGATGAAACTCGTGTATATTACTCAATACGTGATCTAGTATGAAGCTAAGTTGTATAAGCTATATAACATAATACATTGAACAAAGGTATGTATCATATTCAATGGATCTCATTCATCTTATCACTAGTAAGCTCTATACACTAAAAATATCGTATTAGTATCTAAGCATGGTTTCAGTTCACCCTTATCTATGAGTGAGCTAGAACAAAGCTCCATATAATTACATATGTTATATCTATATTAAAGCTGAATCCAGTCTATTAGGGAGATAACCAACCTGTGATACATGTACTTTATCATATCTATACATGTATTTCTTAGGTTAGTACTAATAGGTCAACCTTTAGATGATGTTACTTATAAAATATATGTGCTATTACTTATGTCGAGTGTAATGAGAATGAGACAAGCAAGTGATTAGGTAAACAAGCATGGTTAGAAAGAGTCATGTGTAACTACTATGTTCTAATTCCATAGCTTGTCATAAGCTTAGATAAGGTACAAAGGTGACAAGTTAATCAATAGACAACATGATATCCCAGGGTTCTCGCTCTTAGTCATTCCTATTATATAAATACCTTTTTTCTTATTGATATATAGAGTATCGTTCTCTCCATAATCAATACATATTGATAGACTGTAATCACTGTATACGCATATCCTAATGTAACAAGCTCTGTTTCCTCATTACTTTGATTTCCATGGTTCTACTTATGGCACTTATTCAACCATTAGTAATGATTACACTACTCTATAGGGTAAGTACATATTGAATAGACCTGCTTATTACCTGTATTCCCTAATCTTTAACAGATATAAGGAGAATGATGTAATTCATACATGTTTACATGCCTCATTGATTTAGCTGTATAAAGCTGTTGAAAGTAAATGGAAAATGATATTTGAAACAATTATCATAGAATCTACTTGAATCCATATAAAAGTTGTTAAATTGATGAACTATGGATTTACTTGGAATGACATTTGCAAAATTTTGACATTGCCCTATGAAAGTGAGACATTTACTATCATTATGAAAACACTACAATACATGTTGATAATTTCCTGTAATAGAGGAAAAGTATTTTTGCAGAAGTAATAAAGCATAATTTGACATATATTCTAATGTCTAAATGCATGCAATAATTTTATAGGTTAATGCATCTATGGCAAAAGGAAGTTACTCTGCTCGTACAACAAGAAGTGGTAGGAGAGTGACAAGGGGTGCGCAGCTGCGATGCACATCGTCTGATGATGATAGGCCAGCTGATGTCAATGTCGGCAATGCACCAGGGAACATTGTTGAAGATGACCATGTGACAGCCGTTGTTAACACACCATCAGCCACAGAACCACCATCGACAACAGTCCAAGGGGCAAGCTAAACTAAAAAGATCAGTGCTATAAGAGGATGGACAAAAGAACAAATGTTAGTTGAAATTGACGACATAGAGTTTAATGGATACTAAGCTCGGGCATCTGCAAAAAAACATGGTATTCCTCCCTCATCACTACATTATTGGATAAATGGACTGACTCATACAAAACGTAGAGGACCTCTTACAGTTACGACTAACGAGGAGGAGGCCGAGGTGGTTGAGTGGTGTAAAGAGATGGCCCAATTGGGACATGGGCTAGAGTTGATACAACTCAAATCAACAGTTGCTCAAATCTATCAAGGGAGGCCAAACCCATTCAAAGATGGGTTTCCTGGTAAATCATGGTGGTTTTGGTTTAAAAAAAGGCATCCAAAAGTTGTATTGTGTACTGCTGAGGGCCTTGACAGAGACAGAGCATTAAATTTGTGCCCTGCAGTTGTGCAAAAGTTCTATGACACACTTTCTAGTGCTTACGATAAACATTCTTATGGAGCAGACCATATATGGAATTGTGATGAAACATGTTTACAGGCAGGGAGGAATTGTAATGCACCTGCACTGAGACCAATGAATTATGCTTCAAATTTCAGACTTCCAGTTTTATACAAAACAATCCATTTAACCTGAAACTGCTGGTTATCAAACAGAACCTCTGTTTGCTTTTCATATACTCAAAAACGTGATTGAATATCATTCAATTAAAACTGTCTTCCTTTTCAATGCCGATGTATGCCATGACTATATGTCAGTTACGGGGGCATATGCCTACAAATTTTGTATTACATACCAAAGGAAATGAACTAAACCAAACTAAAATTCATCCCACAACAAAATATTGGTACCATCTTGAGTGATAAAGCTCCACCACCTTAATCAAACAAACTGAAACCCATTCGGGCAAACACCGATGCGCAACACCTCACGGAATTTTAACACACGCATTAAAGGTCACGCCCAAAACAAAGAAACAACATTCACAATACCTCTGTTTCTATAATTATTGGACACGCCAGTTCTCAATTTACATCGCCATCTGAATAAAACTAACAGCAAAACAAATACGGAAAACCAGAATAACGCGGGTTCAACACCCCACCTCCCTCATTAGAGGTCACAAAATAAACAAACCAGAAAAAAGAACTAGCAACACATCTGTTGATTAACGGCGCAACTCCTAAGTTTTATACAACTGTATCCATATCTCTAAAACTAACTCCCAAAACAAAACGTTGGTTTCTTTTTTATATCACCTCCGACCTCTAGCCTTTCTATATGGCATCATAACAAAAACAAAAATCGCACCATCGAACCCGGATTGGAGTTAAACTGCCCTCACTCTGTCGAATCTTCCTCTGTTTCATCACCGAATCCGATCATGGATTACTAGTCCCCCTTTTTCGTCCGCCAATTTCTTTTCCTGAATCAGCGCTCCGCCACATTTGAAGTTAGATTTTTTTTATGCAAGTTTGGTGATTCCATTCATACGCAGCTGAATGAGCCACAATCGGCGGTCAGAACAGGTATATCATATGTTTGTAACAATTTACCAGATTTCAGGCGCTCTTGAGAAATCGGCGTTGATCCTGATCCGCTCCAAGCGATCTTCAGTTAGCATTTATCTCCACCAGAATCGCCCTTCTTTAGCTGCTGTTATAACAATAATTACTCTAACAAGAGATAAGGTAACCTTCATAAATTTATTCCAACAGACATATCACGATATGCCTAACAAATCAATACTAAATACAAAGATTAAATCTATTCAACAACAAACTAACTGAACTCGACTCTCAGCAAATAAAATACGATTTTGTTTTCAAGCCACAACATGTGGGCAATTTCCCACATTGTTGGCCAGGTCCGATGCTCCTGCATCAGAATCCCAGGGAAGAAAACTGATCATGTAGTTTTTTGGAGTTGATCCCCATTCTCTGTAGCTCCGCTGACATCCTCTACTGGTTCCTCTTTCCACTTGGTCAAATACTGATAATGAGCCTGACTCCTGGTTCGCTTTAGCGCTTTCTTTTTCCTTTTTCCTGCTTTGGTCTTTCGTCTGTTATGGCGTCTCTTTGTGGTTCTTCTTCTGGCTTTTAGTATAGGTACCTTTCGGCAATACATAACTAAATCACCTGTTTGGAATTTCCTTTTCCGCCTCCTCATATCTGCTCGCTGCTTGTCTTTGCTACTGCATTCCCGCCATCTGCTTTTGACATCTCCCTCAAATATGCTTCTACGAGTTAGCCAATTCACATCTACTTGGATTTTCTTCTGATCCAATTTCAGATCTTCTTTAGAGACGGCATATTCCTTCAAATCTTCATTCTTCACCCTGATGGTGATTTTATATAAGGCTCGAGAATTTAGAGTCATACACCATTCAACTTCTTTCTTCAGACTGAGTGCTATTGGCACAGCACATGGATTAAGGCTTTCACTGATTAGCCATTTATCCATCGACTCTTTCACTTGTGCTCGAGCTTCGACATTTTCCTGCATTACCCTGTAGGCTACTTTATTCGGCAAATTGACTCCAGGTATTAGATCATTATGGTTACTAATACTCCTGATGGGTAACCACTCATCCACAACAATATCAACATAATCATTCAAGAAATTCTGAATTTCTTCAGGTAAATATTCTAAATTTGTAGAAGTTAAAATTACCTTGGGTTTGCCAACACCAGCAAGATGCATCTCCTTACCCTTCTCATCTTCCTGCAACAGGGTCTTCTCATTCATCAACGTAACGTTGTTTCCAAGTGCTTCTTTATCAGCTTCAGCTTTCAACGACAGTAGTGTATGCTTGTTCCCATCTTTCTCCAAAGTATAAGTATTTCTTCTGCCATCATGTATGACATTTCGGTCAAACTGGCAGGGCCTCCCTAGGAATATGTGGCATACATCTATCGTCATTACATCACATAAAATGACATCCTTATAAGTACCAATCTGAAAGTCAACTTTACATTGTTCAGTCACAAAAATTTGATGGCCTTTCTGGAGCCACGATACTTTATAAGGAGTGGGGTGTACTGTCCTTTCCAATTTCAGCTTATCCACCATTTCTGTAGAAACAAGATTGTCAGTACTACCGCTATCAATTACCAATTTGCAACACTTACCCTTGGACTTCCATACAGTCCTGAATAAAGTCATTCTTTGAACTGGTTCTTTGGCTTCCTTAGCTCCTTCCAGTAATACCCTCTTCAGTAATAGGGACTCTCCGTCTTCTGGTGGTTCCTCTCTAGCTTCAGGTTGAGGAATCTCCTCCTTGGCTTCTGCAACATTCACATTGTGTTGGTTTGCTGATCTCTGATGAGGACAATCCCATTGTACATGTCCCCATTCGCCACATGAAAAGCACCGAACATCTCTTCCTCGGCCTCTGCCTCTGGGCACAAACCTTCCACGGCCAAAATCTCCTCTTTGTGGTGCTCTATTTCTCGCACTCCCTGCCTCATTCTGAGAGGGTTGACCTTTGGATTCAAGTATCCTTCCTTCGTTTGCTGGATTTTTACCTTTGTTTCTCTGGTTTTGTTTGCGCAACATTTTTTCCTCTGCCTTCAAGGCTGCTTGATAGGTATCCTCAACAGTTTTCAAACTCAACAGGTTAATCTCATCTTGGATCTCATACCTTAGCCCATTAATATACCTGGCTACTTTCTCCAAATCATCTTCTACATGCCCTGTTCTGATATTTAACCTATAAAATTCTTCAGTATATTCTTTAACAGACATTCCCTTCTGCTTCAAATTTTGCAACTGCTTAAAAAGATTCAAATGATAGTCTTTAGGCAAAAACTTGGCTTTGAGGTTGCTTACCATTTTATCCCACTGCTTGATCTTAGATTTCCCCTTTCGCGTTCTTGATGTCTGTAACTCGTCCCACCAGATGGCTGCATGGCCCTTCAGTCTGGTGAATGCAAACTTCACCCTCTTATTCTCCTCAACCTCTTCATAATCGAAATACTGATCTATGGATCTAATCCAATCCATGAGCTCCTCGGCATTCAAACTCCCTTCATACATAGGAATTTCTATCTTGGGTTTGCTTCCAACTTTTGCCAGCATCTTGAGGACTTAGGCAGTTTCATTTTCTTCTCCTGCTTCCGCTTCTTCCTCAGATTCTTCTGAAGAACTCTCAGTCTTCACATCTAGTGCTCTTCTCTGGGCTGTTTCCATTGTCTCCATTCGTTCACACAGTCTTCGCACTTCGTCTATCAGGACTGCATTTGGTTCTGGTCTTCCTCGACCAATTCCTCGCCTTGGCGGCATCTTAGCTGCAACCACCTGGATCTTTTGGCTCTAATACCAAAAATAATGCACCTGCGCTGAGACCAATGAATTATGCTTCAAATTTCAGACTTCCAGTTTTATTCAAAACAATCCATTTAACTTGAAGCTGTCGGTTATCAAACAGAACCTCTGTTTTATTTTCATATACTAAAAAATGTGATTGAATATCATTCAATTAAAACTGTCTTCCTTTTCAATGCCGATGTACGCCATGAGTATATGTCAGTTACGGGGGCATATGCCTACAAATTTTGTATTACATACCAAAGGAAATGAACTAAACCAAACTAAAATTCATCCCACAACAAAATATTGGTACCATCTTGAGTGATACCGCTCCACCACCTCAATCAAACAAACTGAAACCCATTCGGGCAAACACCGATGCGCAACACCTCACGGACTTTTAACACACGCATTAAAGGTCACGCCCAAAACAAAGAAACAACATTCACAATACCTCTGTTTCTATAATTATTGGACATGCCAGTTCTCAATTTACATCGCCATCTGAATAAAGCTAACAGCAAAACAAATACGAAAAACCAGAATAACGCTGGTTCAACACCCCGCCTCCCTCATCAGAGGTCACAAAATAAACAAACCAGAAAAAAGAACTAGCAACACATCTGTTGATTAACAACGCAACTCCTAAGTTTTACACAACTGTCTCCATATCTCTAAAACTAACTCCCAAAACAAAACGCTGGTTTCTTTTTTATATCGCCTCCGGCCTCTAGCCTTTCTTTATGGCATCATAACAAAAACAAAAATCGCACCATCGAACCGGGATTGGAGTTAAACTGCCCTCACTCTGTCGAATCTTCCTCTGTTTCATCACCAAGTCTGATCATGGATTACTGGTCCCCCTTTTTCGTCCGCCAATTTCTTTTCCTGAATCAGCGCTCCGCCACATTTGAAGTTAGATTTTTTTTATGCAAGTTCGGTGATTCCGTTCATACACAGCTGAATGAGCCACAATCGGCGGTCAGAACAGGTATATCATATGTTTGTAACAATTTGCCAGATTTTAGGCGCTCTTGAGAAATCGGCGTTGATCCTGATCCGCTCCAAGCGATCTTCAGTTAGCATTTATCTCCACCAGAATCGCCCTTCTTTAGCTGCTGGTATAACAATAATTACTCTAACAAGAGATAAGGTAACCTTCGTAAATTTATTCCAACAGACATATCACGATATGCCTAACAAATCAATACTAAATACAGAGATTAAATCTATTCAACAACAAACTAACTGAACTCGACTCTCAGCAAATAAAATACGATTTTGTTTTCAAGCCACAACATGTGGGCAATTTCCCACATTGCTAGCCAGGTCCGATGCTCCTGCATCAAATTGTGGCATGTAGGTAATTGCCAAGAGAGGGAGCCGAAATGTGCCAAAGATTTCGCCCAAGAGTAGGGAGTGGATAACTATTTTATGTTGTGTTAATGCAATTGGTACTTCAATCCTAGGATTTTATCTATTCAAAGGTAAAAATCAACTGAAAAACTATATATAGAACTATGAACTAGGTGCATGCATGGCTGCACATCCCCATGCATGGATGACTAAAGAACTATTTCTAAGTTGGCTTTTTCACTTTGCTGCATTGGTACCAGGTGGCGTCTTTCCTAATAATAGACACCTTTTGATATGAGATGGCCATGGGAGCCACATGGCTGTACAAACAATTGAGGAAGCAAACAATTTAGGCATCGACCTGTTGACATTGCCCACTCATACCACTCATAGGCTGCAACCCCTTGATGTTAGTGTGTTTGGCCCTTTCAAGAACCATTTCAGGTCAGAGAGTGATGCATGGATGGCAAAGAATCTAGGGGCTGAGGTGAAAAGGCTTGAGCTAGCAGAGCTTGCAAGTAAAGCTTTTAAAAGGGCTTTGACACCATCAAATATCAAGGCTGGCTTTAGAAGGACAGGAATCTGGCCACTGAACTATGATGCTCTTATGCATGACACTGGTTGTAGCCAAGCATTTCATGTGGATGGTCAGGAAGAAGGGAATGTCTAAACAAGTGTTGAAGTGCAAGAAGTAGATGACCAAGATGATGTTGTTGCAGCTGGTAATATGATTTCCCTATCTCAAGGACACTTATATGCTGAAAATGATTAAACTGTATGTGAAACACAATATAACAATGAACAAATTCCTAGTAACATGGAGATTGTTCCACCAACTCAAGAACATGAAATTCCTCTTGCTGATATTGCTAATGATATTGTTGAACATGTAGCTGACAATGACCAATTGACATTGCCAAGCCAAGTAACCCCACCTTCATGGATAGCAGAAGCAATGATCAATATGAATGCACATAGTGTCTCAACAACCAATGAAGAAAGCATGAACATGCCCTCACAACTAGCAGAATTGAACAGTGAAATTGTTCATTTTTTTGTGGACAATAGATCAATGGAAGAAGATGAAGGACATAATGAGGCATCAAATGAAGATAATGATATGGTTCAATCAGTTCCAACAGATACTGAAAGGGAAGTACCAAGCAATGACATGCAGGTGGGAGGGGTGGAGAAGACACTTGGATGCTTCCTAAAGCTACCATTAGAGAGAGTATCAATGAAAAAAAAGCACGGTGCACCGGGTAATTTTCATCTGGGCCGAAGCTCACAGTTACTCACCTCAGAGGACTGTATAAACCTGTTAGTTGAGTTAGAAAAAAAGAAATTTGAAATGCAAGAATTAAAACAGAAAAAGAAGGATATAGTCAAGGAGAAGAAGACAGTAACGATTGTTGCAGCACAACATCGAGCAAAAGAAAGGATTGAAAGAGATAAAGCAAGGCAAGTTAAGGACCAACAAAAGAAAATGGCAAGACAGGAAAAGGAAAAACGAAAGGCACAACAAATGCTTGAAAAGGAACAAGGGATGATCAACGATATAAGAATAGCTGATGAAACTAGGATTATTTCAAACTCATTGGACTCCATTGCAGATAATACACCATTATTCCAAGATCTCATAAACAATCAAGTGCCCCACTATCAAACTGAGGGTTTACCCACTTGCCTTGTTCCTACCAGAGCTGGTGTCAATTCTTTGTATGCTCATTACACACCTCCACTTAATGCAGGGTTTAGTAGTGCAAATGTGAGGTATGGGTACTCAGTACCTCCATTGTTGGAAGCTGCAAATTGGAATCAATCATATGGCATAAATCAACCATTTCCTAATCAGCCCTTGACTGGTAGGCCAACCTACCTGGCTCAAGAAGGTAACTTGGGGAGTTTTGGCACTCAAGATTCTCAGGGCCATAAAGAATAGGGGTGTCATATGTTTTTGGTTCTAACCACATTATGATGTGGATTTTGGATGGATTGTATCTTTTCCTTGGCACAGAAACATTTTGGCTTACAACACTAGATTGTATCTTTTTCTTGTCACAGAAACATTTTGGCTTATAACACTAGATTGTATCTTTTTCTTGTCCCAAGAAACATTTTGGCTTACAACCTAGTAGTGATTTCTCATGGAACCTAACTGTGTGTTGATAGGAAATGTTCAATGGAATATGTCTTTCTGTAAAATATTAATTATGATAAAACTATTTCTATAAGTTATGCTGTGCGCCCTCCCCGCCACGTCACAAAACCACGTGTCAAAGCACATGGAGCCGATATGACACCTATCCACCATGGAGATCCATGTGTTGGCCGTCATATCATTGCATAAAACTTTGTGTCTGCACCATTTCAGAGGTTTGTTTGGGGTCATTGCTGCGATGTTTGGGAATTCAATAATAACATTCCATTCCAACTCTGGACAAGAGATAATGGCCAAAGGCTTAGGAAAATGGCTAAATACAAAAATCAAATGACCAAACATTCTCAAATGAGGAGGAAATCTACCTCATAATAAGTTTTATTAAATGTGAAAAAGCCACTGATAATTTTATTCATTGAGGGGACACTTGAGAAATTGAGAGCACTCATTATCAAGTTGCATATGAAAAAGGCTAAATACAAAAATCAAATGACCAGACAGTCTTATTATGATTGAGAGCACTCATTATCAAGTTGCATATGAAAAGGCTAAATATAGAAATCAATGAGGAGGCAATCTACCTCATAATAAGTTTTATTAAATGTGAAAAAGCCACTAATAATTTTATTCATTGAGGGGACACTTGAGAAATTGAGAGCACTCATTATCAAGTTGCACATGAAAAAGGCTAAATACAGAAATCAAATGACCAGACAGTATTATCTCATAATAATTTTTTGAGAGCACTCATTATTAAGTAGAGTAGGAAGAAACCTATCATTTAATCATGTATATATAGAACTGTACATCAAGATAGCCAGGGCATGAAGCCCAGCTATGGCAACCCATCATCGTGAACAAAATTTTCTTGTAAACAAGAAACACTCTCAAAATCGAGGATGTATTAAGCAGTTATTCTGAGGAGAAAATTAGGATAATGCAGGAAAAGATCATTAACATTATACCTAGTTTTCTTTACATGAATTCTACAGAAAAAGATGATGGTGAGATTTTTCCAAAGGATGCCTTCAATCTCAACATTGAAGGCATCAAATTTGCAGCACTGTACAAAGCTCTAAACTCACTTATGGCTCCAATAAGTGGACCGTTATCTAAAGTAACATCATTCAACTTGATAGCTCGATCATTAAGATTATACCTAGTTTTCTTTACATGAATTCTACAGAAAAAGATGATGGTGAGATTTTTCAAAGGATGCCTTCAATCTCAACATTGAAGACATCAAATTTGCAGCACTGTAAAAAGCTCTAAACTCACTTATGGCTCCAATAAGTGGACCATTTTCTAAAGGAACACCATTCAACTTGATAGCTCGATCATTAAGATTATACCTAGTTTTCTTAACATGAATTATACAGAAAAAGATGATGGTGAGATTTTTCCAAAGGATGCCTTCAATCTCAACATTGAAGGCATCAAATTTGCAGCATTGTACAAATTTCTAAACTCACTTATGGCTCCAATAAGTGGACCATTGTCTAAAGGAACATCATTCAACTTGATAGCTCATGCTTCAACCATAATGCTTACAAAGCAATTTCTACCCATTGTATTCTGTAATAGCTAGTCAGTGAACCCCAAGATGGGCTGGAAACAGAGACTACTTCAGATATTCACATAATGAGTAAACTATTATATCAAATACTAATATACATTAGAACTTTGAAGTGAACAACTGAATCAACGAGACCTAGGAATAAGTCATATTTGCTCATTTACAGGATCCACATCCTTAATTAAATTAAAATTAAATGTCACTGATACAGTACGGTTTTATCGTTGGACCTCGAGAATGGTTAGTTATTGAAATGCATTTTATGTATGAGAACATAATTCATTACTAAAAATATTTATTCTCTTATCTCTGTAACCATGAGTAACCGGTTTTAGAATCAACTGTAAAATGTGTGAACTCCTTATTTGTTTATTTATTTTATGGTCACATCAAATTAGATTTCCAAAAAGAATTTGGGATCGAATTATTCAGTTATGATGATAGAATCCACATTTAGCAACAATCGTATTAAATTCAGGGGACTATCAAAATGTAGGGAAGCTATATATGCAACAATAGATAACTAATTTGTTCATAGATATAAATGCAGGGAAGATATATATGCTCATAGTTAAATAACTGCAATGGTAGACTTATACTGCCCCATACATATGGCCATTAAAGAATTTGTTATTTTCAGCGCAACCAAAATAACCCCAAATTTGCTTAAACTGTAAATATACTCAAATTAGTCAATTGAGAGCAGCAACAGAGAGTTTCGAGGCTTCATTTCAAATACAAAGAGTGAAGTTCCTAACAAAAGCTTTCACGGACCAGGTGAAGACAAGTTATGCAAGTCAATTGAGAGCAGCGACAGAGGGTTTCGAGGGTTTGTTTGGGGTCATTGCTGCGATGTTCCATTTTCCCTTTGTCTTTTTGCTCGGGGCCAGTTGTGGGGAGAAACACTTTGCCAAGGATGGCACGGGACGGCTGAGGATAGTACAAGACGGCAAAAATAACGACGAAAACAACAAAAATAATAGCGAAAACAACGAAATTTCCACAAAAACCCTAAACCTTCAACAACAAACAACATCAAAATATCCCAAAAACCCTAAACCCTCAAAAAAATCCTCAAAAAAATGCCACAAAATGCCATAGAAAGTTTATATCCAAATAGAGTTGCTTGTGTTGAAAAACACAGAGAAATTGTTGGTAGGATTAAAATCCTACCGGATATAGGCCATGGATGGTCGTCGACCTTCCCCACCTTCCCCGGAGCTCGCCAGACCTTCTCCACACCTACAACGAGAAGAAAAATCCATTAGGGAACAAAAAACCACCAAAAACACCAACATAAAACAACAAATTCTTATTTTACCTCGCGCTCAGTAAAATAGTGACCGACTCCTCCCCAAACAACAAAATCGCTGAATAATACCACCACCAGAGAAATTTTAAACAACCGGCATTCCTGAACGACCAAGAAATCTAGGCGGAAAAGCACAAGAAAAGCAGAAGCGTTGTTCCAACCACAAAGCCTGAAACTCTAGCAAACATTTGCACCAGCACCTGCATACCAGGCGAAGCACGCAGGTCGACAAACCCTGTCAACCCAACAAATGCTTTGAATAGCACACGAATAAACAACGAAGCGTGCAGGTTCTAGGGCCGTCTTGCGCCATCTTCGGCGAGGGGCTTCGCCCAAAAATCGACCCCGAGTAGAAAGACAAAGGAAAAATGGAACATCACAGCAATGACCCCAAACAAACCTGTGAAATGGCGCGAACACAAAGTTTTATGTGATGATATGATGGCCAACACATGGAGCTCCACGGTGGACATGTGTTGTACTGGCTCCATGTGCTTTGACGCGTGGTTTTGTGACGTGGTGGGGAGGGCACACATGTAATGGTGACCCTCCCCTAAATCCATGAATAATAGTTAAATAAATCACTATTTTTTTATTTTCTTCTAGGAATAATTAATTAAACCATTGTTTTATTATTATTCCTTATCAAATTTGACCCAATCATGAAAAATAAACTTATAAATCATTATTTATCTTACTTTTCTATAAGAATAATTAATTAATCACTAATTAATTGTTAGTTTTTGTTAAATTTGACTAAATCCCTTAGGAATAATTAACCAAATCCTTATTTGTTTATTATTCCTTAACTAATTCCTTGAGATAATAAATAAATCATTTATTTATTTATTATTTCTAAATAACAGTTTAAATTCTTTTTCCCTCCTAAACAAATATAATAAAATATTACAAGTGGTTATTCCAAGAATGGGATCAATAATATTTTATTATTCCTCATTATTCGAGGATAACTAAATATTTTGTTATAAATAGAAGGGTTTTTCATTCATTATTCACTTTTGATTATTTTCATTGTTTCACTCACTGTTGTAACGATGATTATTTTCATTGTCACACACCATATCTTTGTTGGGTTTTCACATTATAGAGGAGAGAGACTCTACACAAGTTGAAGACATTTGAGGATAGCCAAGAACCCATCCCATAGAATGGGACTGGTAACATATATTTACTCCCTACACAGGTGTTATAATAAAATTATTCTTTACATATTTGGTTTCCATTGGATGATTAGAGTTATTACTCTTTCTTTTTGCTGTTTAACTATGATTGTGGCATAGATCTAGACTTTGGAAAGTTTTGTTTCTATTGGTTGTTACAAATCTATAATGTCTAGCAACCATTTATATTGTTGAGATTGTTTGTCATCCAGAATCTTAAGTGGGTTCTTTTCGTACATCTTTGAGAAGAAAATGCTACAACAATATTGGCAACTTTGCTGGGTTTTATACTTGAGATCTAGAAACCTGAGTGACCTTTGGTTTTCATCTTAGGGTTTCTTCTTTTTTGAATTCTATTAATGTTTCCTAGTTTTCTAACCCTAGATCTGATAAATTTCTGACTTCCACAAGCTTTCTGGTCGTTTGCGCAGGTCATAGGAACCAGTAGCGAGAAAGGTGGCATTTTTTTTTTGAGATTTGTAGACAAAGATCCATAGAGAAGAAATCACATTTTTTAGCCCAAAAAGTGCAATCTGGGCTCCAGAACACACCTTTCAGCCCAAAAAGTGTGATACCTAGGCCAGTACCTGCAATTTCTAGGTTTTAGGGTTTTTCTCAGATGTGCTTCTAGGTTTTGCAGAGAGTTGTTTGTTGGGTTGTCTAACCTCTATCTCATCTTGCTTAGGCCTTGATCCAATCTGAATTACTCATCGAAGTCAAGTTTAGCCTCCCCTATGGCTTCTAGTATGCTTACACCTTCTTAGGAGGAGTTTAGCTGAGTGAGTAGTTTAAGTTTTTGCAGCGCTTTCAGGCACATTTTCAGGATCTATACCATTCTGTTTCATATCTATTAAGATAGGTTGTTAGCAACCATAATGTCACATTTACATTTGTTTGGTCATTTGCCTTAGGGTCCCATCAGTTTCCATAGGTGTTTCAACCATCTCCTTATCTTTTTGTAGCAATCTTCCCCTCCAGTTTTTTATCGTTGTTGCACCACCTTCCAACAGCTTAGTGTCACTTAATCCCAATCACACCAACATTTAGATCTCTTGACAATTTTATTGTTTTTTCCATCGATCTAGCCACCAAGCAGTATAGTGTTTGCAAATGCAGTTTGGGTGGGGTTTAGTTAATTGTTTTTCTGTTCATTTTCTATTATTAATTTTAGTTTATTTTCAACAAGCTTTTTCTTTTATACAAACACAATCTGGGCTTAATCAATTAATACACTTGCACACACAAGCACACCTTAAGTGAAGGGCGCTTGGTTTACACCACCAAGCCAAGACTTAACATAATAAATTTATCTCCCCGCATCGAGACAAAGATATATTGTTGAATCTCCCTTCACCAATTTTGTGTCGCATGTGTCCTACTGATGAGGTTAAAATCATGCTAAGGGAAACAAACCCCTTTGTTAACCATTTGTCAGTTGTGGGCCTATGGTTTATGCCCTCAAAATCTTATCGGAAGCGTTAATCTATATGCCTTTTCCTTTAAAACCCCGGGACCATGCCACTTTATTGAAATACAGAAGAATAAATGAAAAAAACCACCTTAAACCTTAAGGCTAGACTTCAAAACCAATTCACCCACATCTATAAATCCCTTGGGTCCACTCATCACCCCTTTTCCATTGGTTTATTGCAATATCACTATCGCATTTATCGTAGAACATAATATCAAAATACATAGAAATACAAAGAAATTTGACTGCAAACGCTTAGGCCGGATCTCAAAATTTATGAAACCACATTCAAAACTCCATCAAGTTTGTCCAAGTCCGAAGTCTTTCCTGTTGCACTACTCCTCCTCTAATCTCTGATTAGCGAAGCCTCCGATCACTGATATCAGCTTATCGGTGATATCTCTTATCGCCCCATTTTCTTATTAGTGTTCCACAGTCCACTGTCACTTAACCTTCCATAATGCGATTGCTGATCAAATCTTGACCATTGATCTGTTTCCTGATTTGCGGCTATTCTTCCTCTAGATTAACAGACTTGCTCGATAGTCCTCCACCATTGATCTACGCTTAGTGGATCTGATGGTCCAAATGATTTTGGGTGGACAAGTAGCATGAAGAATACTGGCCTGAAAAAGTGGTTTTCTCTCTCTCCTCGCTCCTATGTGTCACTTAGTTAGTGGTATCGGGTGGTCACGCAACATTACCACTTACCACTTTTTCCTCACCCAAAATACCACCTTTGTGTATTAATCTACCAATGCAATATCAATTCCTCTGTCTCCACAATACGATGCTATCTGTTGATCATATCGATCCAACAACTCTTGTGCCTTCTTGTTTATTTCCTCCTTAGCTTAATCTCACTTGCTTTCGATGCTTTTCTATGTTAAAACACAGTTTTGCTACCAAACTCTATCGATACATGACATCACTCCATAATAGTTAAAGGTAATAATCATTCATTTAATCAATGGATCACCATAAATCCTAAATTGATCGATGGTCAATTAACATGCTTGCAAATGGGATTTTAGCTATCTACACATATATATACAACATAACTCGAAAATGACATAAATACACAGTTCCACACTTAAAATCAACTCTCTTTATATAAACATAAACACATAATTATATCTTAAGGCTCTCTGTCCCTCTCTAGCCTGATTCTTCTAATTAGAGCCTTTGTTTTTCCTACTATGTCCGTAGGCTTACAATCCCATCTTGAATCCTCTCAAATCCTCTCAAATCCTCTTTCTAGAAAAGAAAGGAAAATACATATACGTCCTATCTAACAATCTCCTTCCATAAATGAAGGACTTCACAATATATTTAGAAATCAAGTCCTTCCTTAACTAATCAATCTAACTACTTGGCTTGATCTCCATGCAGGGAGGATCACTTGCCACTTATGCCCAATTCTGTTCAAAATTAGGCAACAATTAACTACTTACATACTTTGCAGTTAATAAATTTAGATAACCAATTCTTCCTCCAAACTCTCATTAGACACAAGATGTGACCACACCATCACATTGCTGGCTAGGCCTAGATGCTCCTGCATCAGACTCCCAAGGTTAAAAATAATCACGATCTCCTGATCATGTGCTTTTGATCTGTGTCCTCCTGGATCCCATACTTTGTTTGGTAGTCTGTCCTTGGTTACTGTTGTTGTTGGTTGTTTTTCTCAAGGTCTCCATACTTTATGCTGTAGTGCTCCACTAGCTATGCTCTCACTGTCTACTGCTATTTTTTTCATATATCTTACTGCTTTTTGCTCGTTATCACAATTTATTCCAAGCTTCCACACCTTAATTTGAAATTTACCATTATCTTCACCTGTACCATTCTTTCTAGCCAATATTCCTTTCTTCTTTTGTCCTCTACTTATTTTATTGGAATATTGTTGTATGAGTCTCCACAACTCTTCAATTTCTTTGTCCACTTCACTTCTCATATGATGAATACTATTCTCCTGCAATTGGATGTGTTCTTGCATAATAACATCATAATCCCTATGCCAATACCTTCTCCATTGATCCCCTACAACAATTCCAGTTCCTTCTTCTGGTTTCTCATTCATGGCTTCATCACTTCTTACTTCAATTTCTAGTATACCTGCAATTCCACAAATTTCCTGAAAACTAAGATTCTTCCTTCTTGCTTAGATACCTGGAATACCTATTCTTCTAGTAACTCAATTTCTACACCCTTAAGGATCATGGCATCATATTTGTCTACTTCTGAAATGTCACCTTTAGCCTCTTCTTCATCAATAACTTTTTGTGGTACAATAGTCATCCTGTTACTATCATCTCTTGAACTCATTTCTAGTTCAACAATTCCATACTGCAAATTCAACATCAGTCCATCTTTATGAGGCATTCTGATCTCACCCTTTCTTACTTCGATCTGATCTTCAAAATCAACTCCTTGTTTCAAATTGAATTCACATTGCCTTGTTCCTGCATATAAATCTTCACCAGAACCAATAAATTCATTAAACACAAATGCTTTACCCTATTTCTTCATTATGCCAACATTTCTGACAACTTCTTTTCCATATTTGTCATCCATGACAACTTCATTCTCATTCAGTTCTAATTGTGCAGTTTGATCATTTATTCTTTTGTTTTCTTGCCTCTTCTCCAAAAGACTTGACTCAAGCCACAAATCTGCCAACTCATTTGAAATTTCTCCCAAAAGTCTGCATTATCTTTACTAACTTCATTGTCTACAACATCTGTCTTTAGTTCTTCTTTACTTTGGCTTTCTTCAAGGTCAATAACCTTCAATAATTGTTTAACATCTACAAAGTCTTCTATATCAACTGTCAGTAGCTTTTCTCCTTTGGCTTCAGTCCTCAATAATTGTCTAATATCTGTATAATTCACTACAACTATGTTTAACAATTTCTCTTTCATTTGCATCACAATATTATGTGAATTTCCTTCCTCTAACTTCTGAAAAATCATATCTTTTCTTTTCCTTTCCCTTATGACAACCTTAAACAGTTGCCTTACTTTAGTGTATCTTGAATTTACACACAAAATATTAGTTTCAAAACTATGAGACACCAAGGTCTCAACAAATAATTTCATCATCAATCCTTCCAGTTGACTCCCACTTCTTGAACACACCATAAGATTCTCCATTTTCTTTGTATTAGCTTCATCAGTTTTCCTAAAAAAACTCTTTGTTCCATACTCATATGAAAGGATCTCTTCCTTTCCAAACACTTCTTTGATCTCAATAATTCCTTTGCTATCCTTTTTTTGACTTATCCTTTGGATGTCTTTTGACTAGACATCTTCCTTCACTTGACCGTAACTTTTCTCGTTATTCTTCATATGACCATGGGTAGTCATCTTTTCACCTGTTGATTTAACAGTTTCCAATAACTGTTTGTTTTCCCTCAAGTTTACATAAGCTGCAAACGCACAATAGTCATCAGTTTTAAAAATGCAATACCTTTCGTCCTCTTTTGATGCTTCAGGCACCAATATTCCATCATAGATCTTCTGGATTTCAGCATCCTCCTTGCTAGGACTCCATTCCTTTGAGTCTCTCCTTCTCTAACAAATCGATATGAATTTTTTTAGGTTCCCTGAACTCGTTCATTAGCTTTCCATTCCACCTATGTTGAAATAACTTCCACTTGACCCTTTTCTTCTTTCTCCATCTATATCTTCGGTCTTCATCTGTCTTCCTTTGTACTACCAAACTAATCTCTTATTCTTCACTCTATTTCCATTTGCTATACTCCTACAATTTAATGCCTTCCTCAAATTTGCTCTCATGTTGCTAATCATCTCTTTTAAATTATTGGTTCCTTCCATCTTTATCCTACTAGATTAATACTTTTGTCTCCCTCATATCTCTAAGGACATAACTTCCTTGTTGCTCCTAATCTTCCATCTCACCTTCAAATAATCTATGCTCAATTTCTCTAATTTCAGCAACATACTTATTAACGTTGTCCTCTGTACCTATAGTCACATCATTAATTTAAGAGTCTAAACATTTAATTAACTCTATAAATTTTTGAGACATTTCATTCTTATCATGCATAGTAACCTCTTGAAGCCCCGAAAATCGGGTCGACAACAAGGGGGAGAACCGGCCGGTCCGGACCTTGGTTGAAAGCTCCTCATCTGTTTGGCATAGCGGGTCCAACTGGGGATAATGGGACCAGTTTCCCAATCTAAGGGTGTGTGTGTGTGTGTGTGCAGGATCGGATTTTGCAGATCTAAAAGTTCCTAGCTAAACTACTTTAATCTAACTCTATGCTATTGTAATCTAATGAAAACAGCACATCTAATCTATGCTAACCTGGGATGTAATTCTTCTATTATGTGATCTAAAGAGATTTCATATAATAACTGGTAATAAAGATCATTAAGCGATTATAAGAATGGAAATCAATTAAGATGAACCACTTTGCATAAAAAGTTAGGCAAAACAGTTGTGAACAGCATATCGCATAATAAGTTATTCACACATTAAACATAAATAAATGGCTCCACCGTACAAAAGTGCCAAATGGTAACAAAAACATTTATGTAATAACATATAAGCAACTAAAAGCTGTGTATTGCTTTAAGAATATAAGAAGAAATAGTCAAGAGATAAAAGTACCATTTATGACTGGTCCTACTCACAAGCTTCAAGCAACAATGATTTATCTCTCCTTGTTCTAATATCTACTAAGAGTATAGAAGTGCAACATCAGTAGCAGATATCAAATGAAAACATCAATAAATCTTGATCCTTTCATTCATCAAAACCTCCTTTGAGGTGCAGAAGTGCATGTTCGGAGGATAAGTTTTTGACAAATTCCTGGACGAATCCTTGGTGGACTCTAATAGGTTCGGGTTCTCCACCACGAATTTTTCAATGAATTGCGTATTGTAAGTTGCCTGCGGCTCAGGAAGATGATACATGAGCTTTAAATCTTGTGCAGCGAATGATCCAATGAGCCCTTGTCCTTGAATCTTGAACTGTCTGTCTTTCATTTCCGCATTATCAAGTATCCACTTGATCATGTTCGTATATGGGATAATTTTGGGCCTTGCTGCTATTCGATGTAGGAATGAGCATGCTAAATATTCTAGGGATGCTTTGGAAGAACCCTGCGAGTCTGAGCCAGCGGTAATATTCATTATTCTGGGGTTTTCTTCTTCATGCAGTCTGTACATGCTTTATCATGTTGATATCCCTGCATCTCTGTTGCAAGTTGTGTTTGTATATAAAGGTGCCATTCCCTTCATCTCGGAGCGCTGAGCTTTATTTTTCTTTCCCATTTCTTCCCGCGTATTGCCTTGTATAGTCCTCCACTATCTGTCCCTGCGGCTCATAAGTGAAATGGAAATGACTGATCAAGAAAGGTGATGGGAGAGTTTTAAATGCGGCACATACATCAAATATGTCACCTTACGTGAAAAAATTCTTTGAAAAGCACGCGTCCATATTTCATTAATAACTGACAGCTAATCCTTTTATTATCATTTAAAGCGCATGATCTTGAGTCAGATTATGGTAAGTGGATTTTCTTGAATAGCGTGACCAAAAGATTCGCGATGGAGTGATTTTGCAATTCGCTTCATAACTTCGCAGATCGCGACATTGCATTATCGCACTATCGCATTATCACACCATCGCGCTATTGCAAATATAACTTCGCAGAGCTGGTTTGGCTTAATATCGCAACCATTGTTTTATCGCGATATCGTATCGTTGCAGATCGCAAAAATTTTACATTTGCCAAATTTCTTCAGCTCATTTCCTGCGATATGCGATATCTCGATCGGTGTTATCGCAAATCGGTAAATCTTGAAGTTTTTATTATTAGTTTTTCTATTGCGATGCGATAGCCAAACGATAGTACTTTACTATCATTTTATGATGCGGCTTGTTTTTAAAGACTTTTTCTTATTATAAACTTAGGTTTTTAAAGTATTCAAAAGATCTTCCTAAGCTTACGATGGTAACCTTATTTTGAAGAAGGAAACTCTTGCTTTTCTAAAAATTTAACTAAGGGTCCCCATTCAGTTAGTATTCTGGATGACACTTAAATGAAAAAAGGGGGGGGGGTTGTTGCTAGCCATAATAATTGGCAATTCACTTGGGAGAACCAGTTATCTCTGCTTTTCTTTTGAACTTTTCGAACTTCCAAAACAGAAAGTTTTTAGAAATTTTAATCTTTATTATTGAAAGATAAAGCTCATTATGCTCTAAACTGTCAATGATATTTTGTTTCAACTTCTTTCTATTTTAATTATTTGCTTCCTCAGCTTGTTCTTGCATTGACATCAGCCATTACTTGGTCTTATAAAGATAAAATAAAGTTTTCCCTGTGAACCAGTTTTAAATATGCTCATTTTTCGTAGGTAGAGCCTCTACTGCTAGCAGGCATCCATAGCCTCAACAGGGTTACTTGTTACCCAACAATGATCCTTTATCCTGCTTAGGTGATCTAAAACTTTCAAATAAAAACCCATATTGACACGTATTGCTTTGATTTTCTTTTTTTTTTATTCTTAAAGAACAATGTCTTGGTTTGGTAGCCAAATAATGACACAGTCATTCACTTGATTTACACTTTTGCTGAACAACCTGGCTCATGATGAGACCCCTTGTCTCTTGATTTCAACAATCTTGAGTCATTGCCCTGTTTTGGTGGGCAGTATTGGCAAAGTTAGCAAGTTATAATATCTGTGATCATGATAAGCCGGCTCATGATGAGACCTCTTATTCTTTAAGATAAAGTGTATTCATGGATTGTTCCTCTGAATGTTGCGATTGTTGGCATTATGGTTCTGGTATGATTTCAGATGTTGTACTTGATGGCAAACACCCATGGCATGGCTCTCATTTTGATGAAAATAAAGAAATACGCAGGAGAACAGTTCAGGAGGTGCGTACCCGCAGGTATGCCGTGCAGGGACCGCGTCCAATTACGCGGGTCACCCATTTATGGGGTGCGTACCCCAGTGCACACATTCCAAGGCAGTTAAGCGCCCACCCATGGGGTTTCTCAGTGGTAGTTAGCCAACAGTATTGGGTTATCATGGTTTTGGCCCGCGGTATTGATTATTTTATTATTATTATTGAGCCCCATGATCCCTGATTTGAGGAAGAGCTAGCCTATATAAAGCAAAGGAGATCATTTGGCTTTAGCATCTTTTGAGTGATTGAATATCTTAAGATCTGATTTATTGGGTTCTCGGTTCTTAAAAGATCGATTTATAAAGGAGAAGTTAAGAGGCGAATCGGCGAAGGGTGATCTCTTGAGCACAAGTTCAGATCTGAGCATCTGAGGTTATTTCAGCCCTAGTCCAAGGTACGCAGAGGTGCCGAAGGTTCAGTGCGGGGGTACGCAGAGGCGCCGAAGGTTCAGTGCGTGGGTACGCAGAAGTGCCTAAGGCTCAGTGCGTAGGTACGCAGGGCAACAGTGGTTCAGGTGCGTGCTTTCTGTAGCAGCACGCGGCGCGATAATTCTTTTGGGTGCGTACTTTCTGAGAAGTACGCGGCGCGATATTGTCTCTGGGTGCGTACTTTCTGAGAAGTACGCCGCGCGATATTGTCTCTGGGTGCGTATTATACGCAGGTCAGTAAAAGGAGCAGTGCGTGTCCACGCAGTCCAGAAGAAGGAGATCTGCGGGTATACGCAGAGAAGTAGAAGGTGAACTGCGTAGCAACGCAGGCCTGTAAAAGAAAAACCGCGTATCTGTGTTAAGATCTTCTGTTGGTTGAATTTTTCTGTTGGAAAGGTGTTCTGGGTTCTGTTCTGTTATTGTTGA